>APFE031627250.1:0-83279 GCA_000404065.3 Pinus taeda | reverse complement strand
TATTTCAGTATTTTCCATTAATGAAATGAAGTATTATTTCCGCTGCATCTTTATGTATATGGTTATCTTTGTATTTTGTTGCATTCCTGTTTAAATCCAGATCAGTCGTATCAGAGCGGTCTGCTTTTTCTCTGTTTTTCTTTGCATGTCCCCAACGAGGTCGGGATATAAGGAGTTAGGGCTTGAACTGGTCGAACCTTTGCAAGAGCAGCCTCGTAAATCTTAACGGCCTCCCATGGCAGATGCGAAGAAAGACGAGGGGGCAAGAGATCCTATCAAAATATTGCTCGAAGAAGCCCTCGAGCGACAACAGAATGCGATGATGGACAGTTTTGCGCAGATCCTTCAGCGACTACCCAGAGGTGACGCATCAGCTTCCAGCAGCTACGCTGGAAACGCCATGCCCTTTAAGGTACAAGTTAATTTTGAAATCCCCATCTTTGAGGGTAAAATAGATGTAGATGCCATAGATAAATGGTTAAATCTACTAGAGGGTTATTTTTCTGTTCATGAATTTTCAAGTCGGGAAAAGATTGTTTTCGCTCTTCTCAAAACAGTTCCCCACGTCAAGGACTGGTGGGAAACCTACTGCGAGAAGAAGGATGAAAGCACATGCTCACTATTTTCAGTCGCACCCACTTGGGATTCATTCCAAAATTCCATCAAGGAGCAGTACTACCCTGTCAAAAAGCTATGAGGACAAATACATCAAATGGACCACACTGCGGCAAGGACGAGACCAAGATGTGCCAGAGTTCACAAACATTTTTCATACCCTTCGCACACAGTTGGGTATCAAAGATTCTGAGCTGCATCTAGTGCTCGAATACCGCGGCTGCCTACACAGATACATCCAGGAAGAGATGGAGTTCTTGAACATCTCCTCACTCGGCACAACATACCGATACACTGTCAAAATTGAGCAAAAGTTCAAACAGAAGAAACAAGACTTTGGATCTGCAAATCCGAAGCCCAAA
The DNA here is from genome assembly GCA_000404065.3 of Pinus taeda. NCBI lineage: Eukaryota > Viridiplantae > Streptophyta > Pinopsida > Pinales > Pinaceae > Pinus > Pinus taeda. The sequence goes on along the minus strand of APFE031627250.1, from coordinate 82,302 downwards.
GGACAAAGCCAAGGCGGGGTGACCCAAGACAACCTGTCGAAGCCGCAAGAAAAGAACAACACCATGAAGCCGAAGAAGGACACAAGAAAGTGGTGTGAGTTCCATAAGAGTCCCACTCATAACACAATTGAGTGTCGCACCAAGCAGTCGCTAGTGGCCGAGTTGAAGGCTTCCGAATCAGATGCATGTTTTGACCCTTAGCCAGAACCCGACAAGGGGAATGACAAAGGGAAGCAGATCATTAATGCGGATCCTAGTGCCACTGTTGCCACTACCAAAATCCAGAAAAATGAGCTCGAAGATACAGAGGAGGGGGAGCGTCTTTTCCACTCACAGATGTGGGTGAAGGGTTCGCCGGTGCAATTCATTGTCGACAGTGGCAGCCAAAAGAACCTCGTTTCAGTAGAGGTCATGAAGTGGTTGGGCCTACCAACTACACCACACTTGCAACCATAAAGTATTGGGTGGCTTCATGAAGGACGAGATCTCAAAGTTCGCGAGCAGTGCCGCTTTCCCTACAGCATCAAGCCTTTCACAGACGAGGTATTGTGTGATGTTACACCTCTGGATGTTTGTGATGTACTACTAGGCCAACCATACTTGTGGAGGTGACATGTTGTGTATGAGTCAATGCCTCATGCTGTCATTATTTCTTTGAATAATTCATTATACAAGATACCTGAGGTAGCCCCACGTACTGCCACATCTTTGATCACTACTAAGAAAGGCAGCAAGCTCATCTCCCAGACCAGGAAATTCATCTGTCTGGTTCACTCCCAAAGTAAGGGGAAGATTGTCACCACATCCATGAGCCCCGCAAAGGGTTCCTCTGCACAACAACAACAGCAAAGGGATACGGTCATGATAGAACACAGGAAAAACTTCTCCTCACCCATAGGGGTACCACACAAATTTTAGGTGGGCAACAAAGTCTGGTTGCATCGACAGAAAGAACGCCTTACCAAAACCCATCAAAAGCTCAGACCACTCCGACATGGTCCTTACACCAGTACCAAGGCTATGGGCAACAATGCTTTGAAGCACAGCATTTATCCATTCCTTCGCTTGCACCGAGTGTTCAATGTTGACCACTGTCGACCATGCTTCCCACCATTTCTGGACAAATCAGAGATTGCAGAATAGCTCACCAGCGACCCAGCTCAGCAGAAGCTTCCTCATCTCAGGGAGGAACTCAACGCAATGGGGACCATTTCTTCCTAAGGGGGGAGGAATGATCTAGGTGGATGTTGGTGGCCACCCACCTATCCCATTTGGACCCCCACAATTGTCTCTTTTAGCTTTTTCAGTTTCCTAAATTGTAACACAATTTACTATTTTTAGTAGTTCTTTGGGTCCTGAACTTCCGAAGCCATTTTGAGGCCCTAAACGATGTTTTTTCGGAAATCTGGGGGCAACATAGGTCCATGGACCAATGTTACCCTTCCCAAAGTGGTAGTTCTCGGATAGATCTTTCTAACGAGCTATTATATGCGTCAAACGAAGATCGTATGCCAAAGTTACGACCCCAGGAAATTGATGTACCAATTTACCCAAAACGGGGTCCACAATTTGGTGTTTTATCTTCTAGGGTTAGGTTTTGGAATGTGAAGGGTTTTCCATTGTTTCTCAATAATAAATAGGCCTTCGAGCCTCATTGTAACACAGTTGGGAATATTTCAGAGGCATGTAGCCGCCACATCTCTTCTCAGAGATAAGCTACCATTGCCCTAGCTGGTTTATTTACATTTCTGGTTGTAAGCATATTTCAGTGTTTTGCATTAATGAAATGAAGTATTATTTCTGCTGCATCTTTGTGTATATGGCTATCTCTGTATTTTGTTGCGTTCCTGTTTAAATCCGGATCATCGATGAAGGTCATGTGGATTGATACGCAGATTGATCATTAGTGTGTCGATTGATCACTACAATTAACAATCTGATAGATCAGTTAGCAATCCGAAAGGCTGGGAAGAGGGAGGTTTTGTGGCAGTGGAGGTTTTGTGGTTCTATCATAGTGGATGCTAGGTAGAGGGAGTTCTGCACAGGAGAGGTGCCTTCATGTAAGAGCTCGAGTTTTTGTGTTTGTGGTGGCATCGTTCGTGTCTGCAGGTCGAGGTGCATGGTGCATCGACCGATTGGCTCATTGAATCTTGTAGCATCTATTTTCATCCCCACCATGGTGGGGAACTGTGGAGTGATTTTTATTTTGGTATCCCCTGCCATTATGGATTAACTGTAACCCCGCATCATGGAATTCAATCATGGGATCGTGGTAGTGAATCTGTGGTTGCAGTAGTAGTGTTGATCTGAATACATGGCTACAGTGGCAGTGTTAATCATGGTAACAAAGTGGAATATTGAGATTATGGTATCATGGGGATTGTGGTTGTGCAGTAAAATGATACGCCGAGGTGGCATGCCTGATGGGACGGTATTGAATCAAGGTATTTTTACGAATTAGTGTGGAGCAGCGAGAGCCTACTTTAGCTTGTGGAGCAGTGGGACATTGTTATCAGGTTATGTTTTATTAAAATCATTAATTTTTGAAGGTTGAGGATCTTGAGGGAGATCCATAGATCGTCTTATCAAAATGAATAATCATATGGAAGAGGTGTACCTAAATGAGAGCAACAAGCTCGATGGGTTGAATTATTCAAACTATAAATTTAAATTGCAAACACTGCCTGGGGGGAAAAGTGCGTGGGATATTAAAAATGGGGATGAATTGAAGCCGACTGTAGCTAGAGATGGAACAACTATAGCAACTTAGGATTATGAGAAGAGGGAGATGAAAGCGAATGTGTTATTGAAATTGTCAGTGAAAGAATGCATTATGCCTCACATTAGAGAGTGTAAATCAACAAATGATATTTGGGAAACTCTCAATGATTTGTATGAGATAAAGAATACAAATGACTTATTATTCTTGAAGAGCAAGATTCTCTCCATTAAAATGGACGATAATTAATCAATCGTTGCATTCATCTCTCGGATCAAGGAGCTGAGAAATAAATTGTCTCATATAGGGGGATAATGTCGAACATTGATCGTGTCATGGTTACCTTGAATGGTATGACTCATGATTATCATATGTTTATTAAATTCCTAAATGTGATGGAGAAGTCCCCTAATTTTCGAAGAATTTACAGGAATATTGTTGCAAGAGGAAGAGAGGCAGATGACTCTCAATCCCCAGAATTCAAATCTCGTAGTAATGGAAAAGAAAAAGCCTTTCAGAGGGAAACAAAGTGTAAGATTGAAAGGAAAAGGTACACCATAAAAAAAGCCACCTCCAGGTATTTCTTTGACCATAAATGATTCAGGAACCAAGTGTTTTTACTACATGCTAAATATGGTCACTTTGCTCGAAATTGCTTTAAGAAAGAAACTCATGAAGCTCGACATAGACATAAGATGCATGTAGGGAACTTTACTAATGAAGATCGAAATGAGGACCTCAGACTATTTATGTTTGATTTTTCTTTCTCTACTGACAATGAAGAAGTAGAAACTTGGTTTGTGGATTTTGGAACTTCGAGTCACATGAAAGGTAATAGGCATTTGTTTTTAAATTTTAAAGAGACCAGCAGTGGTGCTAATATCTACCTTGGTGATGATAGATGGTACCAAATTAAAGGTTATGGAAATATTCTTATGATATTATCTGATGATAATGTCAGGCATATTCAAAATGTGATGTATGTAGCAAGAATGAAAAAAATTTGATCTTTGTCTCTTTGATTACAAATCACAATGAAAAGATAGAGTTTTTTAAATCTTACTATGTTATTAAAGATTTGTTGTGTCAGTTGAAGACAATTGCAACACGAATACAAGTTGGAGGCTTATACAAGTTGAATTTTACAAGAGCACCACATCAAGCGTTAACTTCAACATCTATGACAGAAGTGAATTTGTGGCATGAATGATTCAGACATAGCAATCTTACTGACTTATTACTTCTACGAAAAAGGGTATGGTCAATGGACTCCCTATTTTGAAAAATGCACATATTGATTGTGAAGGATGTGCACTTGGGAAGATGCATAGGGATGAATTTCCCTCAAGTTTAAATAGAAGAAAGAGAGATATCCTTGAACTTGTGCACATTGACGTATGTGTACCAATGCAAACAAGATCATTCTAAGGATCATATTCTATTTTATTATTTGTTGATGATTGCACAAGATATAATTGGGAATATTTCCTAAGAAAGAAAAGTGATACATTTGAATATTTTAAAGAGTTTCAAAGCATGACTGAAAAACAAACAAGGAAGGTCATCAAAATTCTCTGCTTAGATCAAGGCGGAGAATACAAGCTAGGAAAGTTCATCAAATATTGTAGGAACCATGGAATAATTTAGCAGTTTACAATACCCCACACTCCACAGCAGAGCGAGGTGGTAGAAAGGAAGATCAAAATTCTAGTGGAGTGTGCATGCACCATGTTGAAAGGGAAGAACCTATCTAAAGAATTTTTAGCAGAAGCTATTAATATTGCTGTCTATTTAAAGAATATGAGTTCAACAAAGAGCCTTGATCTGAAGACTTCATTCAAGGCTTTATATGGTTTTAATCCTATAGCTAGTAATTAAAGAGTATTTGTTTTGAAAGATTTTGCTCATGTTCCAAAGGAGGATAGGAATAAATTGGATTCTAAGGCCATCAAATGCATATTTGTAGGCTATTGGTCTAGGTTTAAAGAATAAAAAATGTTTAATCCATGTACTCACAAGGTCTTTGCAAGTAGAGATGTTATATTTCATGAGAAGATTAACGAAGGAAACAGAGACAAAGTCTATGAGGAGTGGCACATTCCTATGCTAATGGAGGAAAACAATGAGGAAATTAAAGAAAGCCATTTGCAACAGTAGCATCAAAAAGAAGAATCAAGTGATGCAGTTCTAGTCAGCAAGCCAAGTCTACTGAGGAATGACAAAAACAAATTTGAGGTATGTCTGCCACTTAGAAGATTGGGTAAGCAGACTCAATTACCAGCAATATATAGGGCATGTGCTCTTATAACTAGTATGTTAAATGTTGTTAATGAACCTTGCAATTATAATGAAGCAAATCAATATGACGAATGCAAGGAATCCATGAAAGAAAATATGAGTGAATTATTAAAAGAAAAACATTGAATTTAGTTGAAATTCTAGAAGGGAGAGAACCTATAGCTTTGAAATTGTTATAGAAACCTAAATTTAAAGCAGATTGTAATATACACAAATAGAAAGCTAGGCTGGTAGCTAAAGGTTACCCACAAAAAGAAGGAACTGATTACGAGGAGACCTTTTCTCTAGTGGCTATGTTGAACACTATTAGAATGTCGATAGTTTTAGTTACAGAGGATCATTGGAGTCTACACCATCTACATGTGAATTCTTCATTTTTAAATGAAGATTTGAAAGAAGAGGCTTATTTAAAACAACATGAAGGGTTTATCAAATGAGGACAGGAGCATTTAGTTTTCAAATTAAAGAAGGAATTAGATGGATCAAAATAGGCACCCAGGTCATGGTATGAAAGAATTGACTCATTTTTATTGCAGCATAGTTATAAGAGGAGCAAAGACAACCCAAATCTGTATATTATGTTTGATGAAAAGGGGGAAATTGTTTTGATTTCTTTATATGTAGATGATATAATTATTACGGGAAATGTTAATGAATTGATTAAAGAAATCAAGGTGCATATGTCACAAGTTTTTGAAATGAAAGAGCTCAGAGAATTACACGATTGATTGGGTCTAGGAGTTTGGAGGGACTCTCGGTAGACTTTTCTCACTCCAGGGAAGTATTTGAGAGCGTTGCTGAAAAATTTTAGAATGGAGCAGTCCAAAGCTGCCTCAGTGCCTTTACAATAGAATCTTAAACTTCAAATGTAGGATGATTTGAAAGAGGTGGATGCCACATTACATAGACAACTAGTTGGGAGTCTGGTTTATTTGACTACAACTAGATGAGACTTAGCATTTTCAGTCAGTATGTTAATTCAATTCATGTCAAATCATCTTGCGAATAACTGGGTGGAAGAAATTGATTTCAATATTGGGTCTAGAGTAATTTCTTGGAGCAACAAAAATTAAAGTATTGTTTCCTTATCTTTTCCAGAAGTAAAGTATCATGCAATGTGTACAACCGCATTTGGGGCTATTTGGTTGAGACTTCTCCATGATGTTGGAGAAGAAAAAATGTAGGTTTTAACCCCATATAGAAATTACCTACATACGAATTATAAAAAACAAAAAATAAACAATGCAAGAGCATAACACATAAAACACATATACGCATAGATTTTCCCATGGATCCCAAAACTGGGACTACAAGCTTGATTTTTCATTATTTTCCTTTCAATGTTACAATACATATTTATACATGCTGAAGGATCCAATACCATGGACCAAAAACCATAGGTAGGTTCACCCAATCTAATATAGGGTCCAAAATTGCTTTTCGTAGGTTAGTCGTGGAAAGAATATAACACAACCCAACATTCCCCCACTTGTTGTTTTCTTTCCACAGGGGGCCATAGGAGAGCATACTAATTTTTCCAGCCCTAAAACTCATTCTCTACACTAGTAGAACTTCTTAGAGCTCACATATTTTGTCAATTCATCTACATTATTCTTCGAAGTGTCCACCTTTACCAACAACACCTTTTTGTCTTCTATCATATCCCTTACAAAGTGATGTTGAACATCAATCTACTTTGTCTTTGAATGATAAGCAAGGTTTTTTGCCAAGATAATTGCACTTTGGCTATCACAGTCTATCCTTATAGCTCCCTGTACTAACCCCATACTTGAACACAATCTCTGCAACCAAACTTCTTCTTTGCTCGCATGAGTGGTCGCCATGTATTCCGCCTTTGTAGTTGAGAGTGCTACTCCAGATTGTTTCTTACTCATCCAACTGACTGCACCTCCAAACAGGTTAAACACATACCCACTTGTAGATATTCTCTGATCCACATCTCTAGCCCAGTCTGCATCAACAAACCCACGGACATCCAAAACTCTCTCCAATCCTGGTCTTCCTTGGTAGCACAAACCATAATCACTAGTGCCACGCAAATACCTGAAAAAACCCGCTTCACTGATGTCCAATGCTCCTTCCCTGGTTTTGATATAAACCTGCTCAATACTCCCACTACATGTGCAATGTCTAGTCTAGTACAGACCATTGCATACATTAGGCTACCGACTGCAATTGCATATGGAACATGAGACATATCCTCTTCCTCTTCTTGTGTCTTGGGACACTGTTCAACAGATAACTTTACACCTATACGAATAGGAACCTTCACCGGTTTACTATCCTGCATATTAAACCTCTGCAGTCTTGTCTCGACATACTTCCTCTAGTTTAACCAGAGCTTCCTCTTTGCCCGATCTCTTTTAATTTCTATGCCCAAAATATAGTTTGCAACACCAAGATCTTTCATATCGAATTTGGAGGAAAATTTTGTCTTCAAATCCTGGATAATTTCTTTGTCATTTCCAACCAGCAACATATCATCCACATACAAGACCAGATAAATAACATAGTCACCAATTAATTTAATATACACACAGTGATCTGCTTTACTTCTGGTGAAGCCAAGTCCCCATATAAATGTATCAAATTTTTCATATGACATCCTTGGTGAATGTTTTAACCCATATAGATACTTCTTTAACTTCCATACCCGTGCTTTCTTACCCTTCACTGCAAAGCCTTCAGGTTGCTTCATGTAGATCTTCTCTTCCTTATCCCCATGAAGAAATGTTGTCTTCACATCCATCTATTCTACCTCAAAATCAAAAGCAGCAGCAACAAATAAAACTAAAACAATATAAGTTACCTTGGCAAGAGGAGAAAAAATATCACCAAAATGAATTCCTCGTACCTGGAAATAACCTTTTGCTACCAACTGAGCTTTGTATTTCTCCACCTTTCCTTCTGCATTAGTTTTCTTCTTGAATGCCCATTTGCTACCAATAGTTTTCCTTCCAACCGGCAACTCTACCAAATCCCAAGCCTCACTTTTGTGGAAAGATGCCATTTCATCAACCATGGCCTCTTTCCAGAGTTTTCCATCCTCTAAATCTACTGCTTCCTTCACAGATATGGGATCATCATTAGTAATAGATAAAGAAAAATTTGAACAAAAAGGAGATGGACTATACCTTTCTGGCTGCCTTCTTTCTCGAACTGATCTTCTTACACCCAGAGTTTGTGGCTCTTCATCTTTTGATTCCTCCTCTGCTGTAGAGTTTGATTCTTCCTCCTTTAGCTCAAACTTTATCTTTTCAAGTTCCTTTGGTTTTACTTCATGTTTAATTACATCTTTCACCTCTTTGAACACCACATCTCGACTGTACACAACCTTCCTTGTTGTTTGGTTCCAAAGTGTATAACCCTTTAAACCATCCTTATACCCAATAAAGATGCACTTTTCAGATTTACTATCCAACTTGGTCCGTTTCCCCTTTCGAACATCTAGATATTCATCACATCCAAATACCCTCAGATGTGAAAGAGAGGGTTTCGTACCAGTCCATACCTTTTGTGGAGTCTTATCCTCCAACACTGATGAACGTGATTTGTTGACCAGGTAACATGCTGTCTCCACTATCTTTGCCCATAATTATTGTCCTAATTTAGCACCACTGGGCATGCTTCTTTCCCTTTCCATGAATGTCTTGTTCATTCTTTCTACAACTCCATTTTTCTCAGGTGTATATGGAGTAGTCTTCTGTCATGCTATACCACACTTCTTACAAAATTCTTCAAATTCCTTACTACAAAACTCTCCACCATTATCTGTCCTTGGCACCTTTATCTTCTTCTCTGTCTAGTTTTCCACCAGAGCCTTAAATTCTTTAAACCTATCAAAGATTTCAGATTTCTTCTTAAGGAAATATATCCATGTATTCCTTGAGAAGACATTTATAAATGATACATAGTACATAGAATTACCCAGTGATGGAACCTTCACAGGTCCAAACACATCACTATGCACAAGTTCTAATATCTGTTTCACCCTCTTACTACCAGAGGGGAAACTCACTCGATTCTGCTTCCTATATACACAATTTTCATAGAAATCAAAATCCAGGGAGCTATTACTCATAAATTCTACCATACCTTTACCATGAAGTATTCAAAGGCTCTTCTCTCCAATATGTCCAAGCCTTTGATGCCACAACAAGGTCTTCTCTCCAGATACCACTAGATTTTCTGCTCCACTTTCAGGAACGAGAGAACTATTGCACCCATCAATAACAGTGCTACCTTGCAGCTTGTATAGAGTTCCAATTCGAACTCCCCGCATCAATACCAGTGCTCCCCCAACCATTTTGTAGGTATCCTTCTCGAATATTGTTTTTACACCTGCATCATCTAGCTTGCTTACAGAAATCAGATTTCTAGCCAATGTAGGAATACGCAGAACACCTATAAGTGTTCTAACCCTTCCACCTTGCAACTTCAACTTTACTTTTCTGCGACCAATGATTCTAGGCTTCCTATCATCCCCTAAGAATAAATCACCACCATCATCTTTCTCATACTCACAGGACCACTTTCTATCAAGAGTGAAGTGAAAGGACGCATCTGAGTCAATCAACCATGCCTCATGATCTACATGTGTACTTGAAGAAGACGAGTACACATCCCCATCTTCATCTGAGATGGTTTTTGCCTCTGTAGAAGGAGAATCATCAAATCCTTCACTTTTATCAGGGGCTTTATATTTACAGTCCCTTTTGAAGAGCCCTCCCTTTCCGCATTTCCGGCACACCACCTTTACTGGTTTTCCTGGAGATTTAGATCTCCCACTCGATGACTTATTTTTGTTTATGTTCTAGGACTGTCCTTGTACAGACAAGGCATCACCATTCTGGTTCTCCATATGTTTTCATCTCATCTCCTCTATGAGCAAGGGTGAGACTATTTCATCAAACTACAAGGCAGTTGCATTGCTACCTATTGCAATAACTAGACTATCCCACGAATTTGGTAGAGAACACAACAAACTGATGCACTTATCTTCATCTGAAATTTTAATATCAACATATGCTAACTGACTTACCACAGTATTAAATGTGTTCAAATGCTCTGTCACCGAGTCTCCATATTTCATGCTCAGGTTATACAGCTTTTTCCGTAGGAACAGTTTGTTCACCAGAGGCTTAGATTGGTATAGAGTCCCTAACTTGTCCCACAAAGCCTTCACCGTAGCTTCCCCTGATACATTCATCAATACTGAATTTCAAACACACAATCATATTGTGCTCTTTTCCTTCCAATCCAACTTCTTCCATTCTTAGTTAGACACTCTTGTTGGTTTAGTACCCAGGTCTACCATGATCCACTGATATTTATCCACCAACAGATCCTCCATCTTGATTTTTCCACAACTCAAAACTCTAATCATTAAATTTCTTGATCTCTATCTTTCCACTACTCGCCATCTTCTTTTTCCACCAGAATCGATCTCACAGATCTCCCACTAAACAAGGTCTACCACAGGCCCGAGCGAAACCCCTCAGCAAAAAAGGCATCCCCTTGAAGCCAAAACAACTCTGATACCAATTGTAGATTTAAAACCCTCTATAGAAATTACCTGCATACAAATTCTAAAACATAGAAAAAGAACAATGTCAGAGCATAACACATAAAACAAATATACACAAAGATTTTCCCTTGGATCCCAAAACCGGGACTACCAGCTTGATTTTTCATTATTTTCCTTTCAATTTTACAACACATATTTATACATGCCAAAGCATCCAATACCATGCACCGAAAAACATTGTGTCCAGAACCATGCACTAAAAACCATAGGTAGGTTCGCCCAATCTAATATACACTCCAAAAAAAAATTTCCCAGGGCACTGCCCCGGACCCCATAGAGGGGGGCTACTCACAACTTCTGGGAAAATTAGTGTCTTGTTGAACAAACAACCCTCTACGATTGGGAGCTACCCTAGAAACAACAGTTTAAAGGAATTCAATGATATTTCCTGTGTAACAGATAAGAGAAAGATAGTGTAACCAACCTGGAACTTCCGCTTAATCCCTTCCTTGATCTTCCTCTCCTTTGACAGAGCCTACAACTCCGCCCCATATTTAACACGCTTGGAGAGTTACTGCACAAGTATAGCAACAAAGAACAATCAAAGCATCATGATCTATTACAACATAAACACTACAAAATGATAGCATTCACAATTGCACAATCATATGGCAGGAAACTTGAAGAGCTTTATTAAAAGAAGGGAGAATTACAACCTAGTTGTCTGATCCAGTGCCATACTCCCATCTTCAATCCTTCTTCACCTCGTGAAATAGAAATATCACAACAACAAGAATACAATACTCCCTCCTCAATTACAAACTATTAGCACTTACCTGCAATTCACAACATTCCAGCCTCCTGATCTCTTGGATGGGAGATCAACTTATAGATTTTTGCAACGATGTGAGTCATCCACAATGTTTGATTAGTGTCATTCCACTTGTTACAAATGGTTCCACAAGAGAAGGGATTGGAGATGGTTTCCTAGTTCCCTTGTTCATCGTTGGGCGAATTCAGAGAGGCAAGTGGCATAGGAGAAGTTTCTAGAAGAGTCCATGAACAACCAACTAACAAACTGCGCCAGAAATTTGTGAATCCTTGTCCATCGCACCCTGTAGAAGGCCTAAACAATATGCATCACACCCTTGCAGTGTACCACTTAGTATACATCATAGTTTTCCAGTGGAGCAGTCAATATGGTTCAATTTAGGCAATTTCTGGATGGTTTCTCAGATGGAGATGTTGGGGAATGATGTATTTAGATGGCTATGTTCCTTTAGGGAATCAAACAACTGCTTTAAGGGTTAATGAGCCCTAATATATCAACATATAAGTTTGGGGTTGATGTGCCCAAATATGTCTATAACAGTTTCCCCCTAAAGCATGAGGTCATAAATATTCATGTCGTGTGAAATTCTTTATCATGAGGGTCCGGAGATTTGAACTGGAAGGTGGCCTGCGTAAGTCACAATATAATACATCATCATAATATGATTTTCATGACCTAGATGAGGGAGGCATTCCCATGCTCATCTTTATAAATTTCATTACATGTACATAGATCATATAGTCATCTGCAGATACAGACTCGTGATTCTACAGATATAGAGTTGCAATCCATGATTAGGATGACCAACTGTGTAGAGCCTTTGTACATTAGATGTTTTTATATCCCTGAATATATCACAACCCGGATGGATGAAACTAGATCTGGGGTCTTCAAACTCATTCAATCTTCGCTCGATGTACAAGTCAATCTATGTGAAGAGATGTTTTGAAGTCGAACATAGAAAGACATCGCCTGATTACCAGCCAATGATGTGAGTTGTCAACAGATGCGAGAGGGATCACCAATGATGATAGTGATCCTCAAGGTACTACAATACAATTCACGTGGTGTTAGTACATGATCTGATGTTTAACACCACACAAAATATTTATGTCGAAGGCCATTGATGTCAAGTTGTTGCTCGAAGTGAGAAAGTTGTCATTGATGTATGCAAGCTTCAAACCACTAAAAGGGTTGTTTCTAAGACAACTTCTTGGATAATGAGCTGATGTCGACAAGAAATGACTCATCATAGGAGGGCATTGATCTATCCCACATCTATGACAAGAAATAAAGCAAATGATTTCTGGAGGTGAAAATGAACTGAAGACACAAGGTTCAGGAAAGGTGGTCATGGAAAAATGAAGGTTGGAGGTATTGCAGTGTATGATATACTAACTGGATGACTTCTCAACTAGATGAATTCTCTTAAATATGTCGGTGACACTGAGATGAATTGGTAGTGTTAACACAAAATATGGATGGTATGAAAGACCAATGGTATGATGACTGGTGAACGGAATAACCCAACCCAACTCAATCATTAAGATGAAGTGAAAGTGTCATGTTCAAGAGCAACTTGGTGCCATAAATTCTTCAAGTTTTTTCTCTTTTTCCCCAGTCATTGCTGACCATTACCTCTTTATTTTTGTTAAGCTTGAGGAGGATAACATATGCTTGTTCTATAATTCACCCTTTGGGCAAACCTGTCGCTACTTAATGTTTTAACAAGTCTAGTGACAGTGAAATTCGGTCTCGTCTAGATGGACAAGTCTGTCACTATTATTTTAACGAGTTTAAAAACAAGGACAACTCGGTCCTTTTCATGTTTAGAGAGTTTGAAAAGGGATGAAAAGAAAACTCCATAAGTTATTTTTTGTAAAGTAATCCCTCAGTTCCAAAAAAGGATAAAATAATACGGAACGGATGACATTTCCAATACTTTAACGAGCTGGAAAAGACAAGCACTCGACAATCTTTTCATGTTTAATGAGTTTGAAAAGGGTTTAAAGAGGACTCTATAGTTTTGTTTTCATTTTTTAATCAAAGCTCGAAAAGAAGAAAAAAAAATTTCTTGGTGGTCAAAGATGTTCATTTCACTGTTTAACACATCATATTCTTTCATTAGTTGTTCAACCTGCTCAAAACTCCATAAAATTGATTAGAAATGCATATATATGGATGAAAAATGAACTAAAACTAACATTTCACTTTGAAGTACATAAAAAGTAGTTTTAACATTTCATTTTCATCATTTAATTTCAAATTTGGGATTTGGAGCTCTGAAGCGGTTTTCCCCCTCAAATATCACCGATCGATTTTGGGAGATCCTGTGGAGCATTCTCTGCACCATGAGGCGCAGGTAGGAGCTATCTTTAAGCTCTTCATTTTCATTCCATCATTTCTCAATTCTAGACAAGTTTTTTCATTTTTCTGGGCCCCTGGGGTTTGAATATTTCAATCTTCAGTCATTGCACCTAGCTTGTATCAAAAGGTGCGATGCATACTGAGCTGCCAATAGGACAGTCATTATGCATGTCACCTTGCCCAAAGGAAAATTACGATGGGTGCAGAAAGGAAATTCCATAAAATGTTCTTCATCAAATCTTTTACCTTTTTCCTTCAAAAAGGGATTCTAACTCACCTAATTATTGTATTTCAGATACTTGTTGGATCAAGATGGTCGTCACATGGTGAGAACGAGAACATGAAGAGGAGGATATGGTTACTTTACATCACTAGGGCATAGTGGATGCATTAAGAAACTATGGTGTACTGAAGTTTTTCCGCATATCCAACATGAGACAACAGATAAGTTTGCTAGAGTATCTCTTTCATGCTTGGAATCCTATTGACCAGGTATTCCAGATTAGAGGTAAATCTATTTCTTTCACAGTCGAGGATAATTATTTTCTGACAGGTTTGTCAAGGCATGGTGCCCCTATTTCACTATAAATATTTGCTCGTGGGGATGAATCTGTGAAAGATTAGATTCATTGGTTCTACAGGGATGGATCTCAACCAAGTAGAGATGGTAAGATTAATATCCAGGATGTTACTGATCGACCTTTGAGGACCATTCTATTTACCTTTGCTAGATTGGCTGGCAGTGTGGCCTTACATTTAGCAAAGAGATCCTACATGCAGTATGCCTTGGAATGCCTAGAACTGAAGGTGTTCAATTGGTGTGAGGTGATACTTCCTGTCATAAAAGAATAAATGTACAAGCTAAAGAATGGAAGAACAAAGAATTTTGGTTATGGATCCATATTGACTACTTTTTCTTTAGAAAGAATTCCAGTGATGCAAACTCAAAACATTTCACTGGGATTGCCTACATCGAGAGAACCACAGATGCAGAGGTGGGTGGACCTTATGGCTAGACATACTGGCCAGTCACAGATCTCCTTCTCAGATGCCTTTTTCGAGTGGTTCAACCACAAGGATATGCTATTTTTTGAGTATCCATATGTTGGGATCGATTTCCAAGGCAATTTGGATTTGGCATTACCAGTCGGTGAGTAGTGGAGTGCTATAGATAAAATGATTTTACCACATTTCTTTTTTTAGTTTTCTACTATTTTTGTGTTTTTGATGTTACCAAGACCAAAAAACTCATATTTGTGTGCAGATAATGGTCCAGTTCAACCAGTGGCATGCCCACGAGAGGAGGATGCTCCAGCAGGAGAAGTTGTAGGAAGAGCAGTCCTTAGGGACCTGGATATAGCGGAGACCCTTGCACTGCTATATGATCAGTTAAAGGGATTGACCCTTGGGATTCCAGATGTCCAGATGGATGAATTACCGATGAGGCTACAACGCCATACTACTGGTGTACGGAGTTGTTGGACTAGGCTCCTGCGCATGATAGCACAAGTAGTGACATGTTATCACCAGCATCACTAGTCTAGGATGTTTTTTCTGTATTTACTTTGAGCTTCTTGGTCAAATGACTGATTTTATCTTCGATACAAAACATTTTATGAAAACTTATAAACAGCTCTCTACTTGGATTTTTGGAGTTTTATTTTGGCTAAGTCATGAAATCCTATGCAAGTATTTTTTTTTTTCTCGGTAAAAGCTATTTCTATTAACTGGTAAACATGATAAAATTACAAGAGGGGGTGACTGCAGGAGCCCGCACTTTGAATATTTTACAAAATTTCCCCATTACAGAAGAGCTGGTGAATCTCACCAAAACTAACAACCAATTCAACAAAATAAACAGCCAAATCAATTGGCGTTACAGAGAGAAAGAACTGAAGATAAGCATATGACCAGAGCTAGGAACCTTGGACCGAGACACAAACATACGCCGCGGAAAGTAGAAGCTCAAAACTGGGTTGTGCTTCGAAAGAAGCCTCCCAAGAACCAAAAAGAGCAACCTTAGGAACCACTTGTTCATTTTTCCTCTTCCCCCTGCGTCTCCTCGGCCTGCCGACACGCGTCGTCCTAGCTGAGCACTTCTTTTTCATTCAACACGTTGCCCTTCTGGGTTCTGTCGGTGGTGCCAGCATCGGGATCCAAAATCAGATTGATATAGTCACTCAGGGGAGGAATTAGGGAAGGCGAATCAACCTGAATCACTGGTTTAGCTTCCCTCTTGGCGGCCATGGAAATTTTGGCAGAATAACGCTCACTGCTGTGGGATGAATTGGGGTCAATGCAGGAGATAGGAGGCACCTGGTTAATTTCCTCAGTCATTAGGATGGTTATCTGGGCTGAAATCAGAGGGCGGCTCAGATTGCTTTGAAATTTAAAATGGGTGGATTGGAATGCACTGTTTGGAATCGGATGGCGAGTGGGATTGCTGGCAGGAGGGTCCTCAGGGGAAGAAGTGAGGTTAATGGTAGTGAGCAGTGGAGTGGCCTGAGGGCGAGCGGAGGGTCGTTTACTGCTACCAGGTCTTTCCCCGGAACGAGAACGTTTCCCTGGTCGCTTCATGGTGCTGACAATTATTGAAACGTTAACCGAACTAGTGCAGAACGCAGAATTGTGCCTCAGAGAAACCGAGGGCCCCGAACTGAATCGAAAAGCAGAACAAAACACAATAGAAACTCGAAACTGAGAGACAAAGCCTATATAAGGAATATGATAGCGAATGGACCACTTACCCCAGTCCGTCGAAGGAGTTCCGGAGCGAAGAACGCAGGTCAAGTAAAAGGGCTGCAAATTCGAGCCAGAACCAGCTCGAATTTCCCCTCTGAGGCTGGAATCCCTCTCGGCCTCACCCACAGTTCTCAGAACGAACCGAAAAACATAATCCTTAACCAACTGCATAGTGGAATGATCACCGGGTGTCTCCATGTAAATAACACTCCGCAGGCTGCGTTGGGCTTCGACCTCCATTAATGGCGTTGTCCTGCGCCATCCCTTGCCCATTAAGAAATTCCTCCCGCCTCCGTTCTAAGCCTGGGGCTCCACGTTGCAGAGCAGGTGGCGGCACTATGGGAATTAACTATCCATGAATGCCATTTAAGGCAGGACGATCACCCGGATCCGGGAAAATCCTATGCAAGTATTGGTGTGAAATGCTTTTTTTTTTTTTTACATATACTGCAAATGTTTATTTAACACATAGTTTGATAATGAATCAGTCAATGTGTTTAAGTTTCCGGAAATGTGTTGATATTGAATGGAATCAAAATGTATTTCCAAAATCCTAACTCTTACGAACATCCGATGAATAGCTGGGTTCCAGTTGGAATAAATGGTAGTAAGCTATAGAATTACGAGTTGTGAATCTAGCCTAAAAATGAGTCAATGTATGCACTATGAAATGGAATCAGAGAGAAGTTCAATCAATGCGCTATACTCAGTGATATTGTTCATCGATTGACCAATACATATCCCCCTGAAACTCAATAACTCGCCGCTTGGAGTGAAGATGGCCCAGGCCGCAGAAGATAGGTTCTGCGTGCTACAACTAGCTTCATTGGCATACCCAACAAATGGTTCCAAAAAGTTTGACATCTGCAACAAATGTGAAGTGGATTACCCAACAAAAATGACAACTCTAAAAGAAAACACTCAAAAATGCAATAAAAGCATATGTACAATGAATTTACTACACTTAATCAAGCATAGTAGCGTTTAAGATACAACCCATTTTGGGGATGCAATAGTGGAATCCCATCATAATTGACTAGCTCGTAGGCTCCTTTTGTCAATACACATTTAACAATGTAATGGTTAAAATTTACCTGCTCCTAATTTGTCAGGGTCCTGATCGTAAAGCAAGACCAGGTCGCCTTCTGAGAAGACATGAGGCTTAACATTTTTGTCATATTATGCCTTGATGCGTTTCTTATGTGCTTCGCTAGTCAATGCAGCATCATGATGGGTTTCATCTAGATGGATTAATTCCATGAAACGAGCTTCTTCTTCAGAAGTCTCAGGAAGCAGGTCAATCGCAAGCTTGAGGGATGAGATTTCACACTGAATTGATAAGATTGCTTCTAGACCATACACCAACTGAAAGGGTGTAAATCTGGTTGCATTTCTCACTAAAGTCCTATATGCCCAGGGAGCTGAGTATAGGATTAAATGCCAATTCTGTTTATGGACTCCAATCGTTCTTTGCAGCATTCGCTTAAGGACTTTGTTGATTGCCTCAACTTGTCCGTTAGCCTGTGGATAATATGGAGTAGAACTATCATGGGACAGTCCTAATTTGGTAGCTAATTTGATCATCATGTGATTGTGAAAATGTGACCCATGATATATGACTATAGCCTGTGGCACACCGAATCTAGAAACTACATGATTGAAAAAAAGAGTGCAGCTGTTTCGCTGATGTTGTTCAATGTAGGCATCACCATGGCCCATTTTGTAAAGTAGTCGACAGCGACTATAATATACCCATGCCCCCCAGCTGAGGTGGGGTTACATGTCATGAAATTAATGCCCCATTTAGCGAATGGGACAACAACAACGACTAGATGTAGTGGTGCAGGTGGTAATCTGGTTTTGTAATCGAAAATCTGACAGGAATGGCAACTTCTGACTACAAATATGCAATCTTTGAATATGGTGGGCCAGAAGTAACTAGCTCATAATATCTTTGGTGCAGTAGCGTAACTAGATAGATGCCCCCCACAAGCACCTGAATGACAATCATTGAAAACTTTTTCGGTCTCCTCATGTGTGAGGCACCTTTGTAAAATTGTATCGACACCACGACGCTATAGTGTATCACCAATGATCAGATAATCTTTGGCTTGGTATCAAGTACATCATTGTTTAGATGGAGAGGTGTTAGGCCCAAAAGCTTGGGTCAGGAGATAGATTAGTATATCCTCATACCACAGATCACTTAACAATATTAGAAATAGAGTCTCATCCACGATTGATGCTTCTGATGTTAAATCATTGGAGGATGAGGGAAGGTCACAAAGTAACTCTGCAAAGACGAAAGACTTCTTTGATTTGGATTTGATGAATTCCATATCAAACTCCTACAATATGACTATCCATTTGGAATATTCCCCCCCAGCAATTGACGTGACGAAATGTATGTCATAGGGTTGCAATCTGATACAATGATAGTTTTGCGAAGGAGTATATAGTGTCGAAATCTCGGTACTGCTTGAATGGCTGCTAAAGCTAGCTTTTCAACATAAGAGTACTTTCTTTTTGTATCATTAAGATTACAAATTAAATAATATATAGGATGTTCAATTCCGTCATCTTCTTGCACTAAAAACCATAGCGATGGTTATATCTGTGGCAGCGAGATATAGGTTGAAGTCTTTTTGATAGTGAGGAGCATACATTAATGATGCTTTTACCAAGGAATCTTTGAGAGCATCAAAGGAAGCTTGCACAACCTAATCCCAATGGAAGGGTACCCCTTTCTTCAAAAGATGTGTATAACCTTTAGGGAGTTCAGCATAATTTGGAATGAACCTCCTTAGAAAGTTATCTTACTCTTGGAGTCTCTGAATCTAAAGCAAATTTGAAGGTGGAGGCATGTCAAGAATTTCCTAAAGCTTTAATGGATCAAGTCGAATTCCATCCTTAGAAACTACAAAACTATGTAGTCAACCAGAATCAACACAAAACACACATTTGTGTAGATTGAGTCGCATCTTGTAGTGTTGGCAACGCACAAATATGGCTCTCAAATGTTTCAGATGATCAGTCCGCTTTCGCGAGTGAGTAGGCAAATCATCAAGATGTGGTTGAACTATGTTTTTTATGTCATGGAAGGTGTAATTCATTGCGTTCTGAAATGTTGTCCCTGCGTTCTTCAAACCGAAAGGTAATTTATGATATGCGAATGTGCACGATGGACATATAAATGCAGTTTTTGACTAGTCTCGTGGGCATATATTGATTTGATTGTATCTAGAAAACCCATCCATGAATGAAAAGATTTTGCATAAGGTACATTCATCAATTATCTAGTTGATGAATGGTGTAGTGAAGTTGTCCTTTTGACATGCTTGATTTACATCCCTATAATCGACACATACTCTTATCATTCCTTGTTTTTTCATTACAGGAACAATATTTGATACACAGTGAGTAAGGGGTATAGGGTAAATGAAGCCAACACGCAAAATTTTTTCAACCTCTGCTTTAATGGCAATGGCTTTCTTTGTATTAATAGGTCAAAGCTGTTGTCGTACTGGTTTGACATCAGGATACATCTTGATCTCATGTTCAACAATTCTCGAGTCAATGCCTGGCATTTCTTCATAGGACCATGCAAAGACATCTCTGAATTCGTGAAAAAGAGCACAAAATTTATCTAGTTCTGATGGAGAACAAGATTTGCCAATGTGAATATTCTCTACAATATTAGGTTTGGTCGAAATATTAATGGAGATAGTTTCTTCAATGTTGGACATATTTTTCTCGGAATCTACTGTATTTATAGAATTCATAAAAAATCAACAATTGAAGGGTGATTGAGGTCGTTTGAATAATCTTCATTGTCATCTCGAAGGTGGGGATGATGATGATAATCTTCCCATGACATCTCCCTTATCATCATTGATTGGATGATTTCTTTGTCTATAGAATGTATACAAGACCAAGGATCAGAAGAGGTACCAATTTCTAAAGACCTATCTGCCCAAAAACTCATTGAGTGCAAATTGAGGTTTGCCGCACAACCCCAGAAGATTGATTTCTACAAAGATTTGATGGGCCTTCGCGGCAATGCCTCGCAATGATCATCAATTTCAAAATAGTTGGAACTCTTCTTAAACTCAAATGATGTAGAAGAGATCATGTGGTAGATTTCCACTCTGGCCACTTCCACGAAACCAGATGGAGACGGGAGGGAAAAAGTACCCATCAAGGAAGGATCTTTTAGGAGACCTACTCCAACATTTTGAAGTGATTTCGAGCTTCCATGGATCAATGGAATGCCTCCAGTAGCTTGTGAACTATTAGCAAAAAAGGCTAGTTGGTCAACGACTGTGATTCCACCTTTGAAGGGAAATGAAATAATTCGAAAATATGTAGACACAACAGCAGCCATAGCTTAATCCCAGGGCCTTCCTAGTAAAATATTGTAATCAAGGATTCCATTAATGACCTCGACTTCAATATCTACTGTTTTTCCCCCTAGTTCAACTTGTAAGCTACTTAAAATCCCATATGGAGTATATTTTCTTCCATCAAAGGCTTTTAGTGTTGTTGGTGATCGTGACAAAGGTGGTGAATCAAGAGTTTTCCAGCAAATCATTAACATAATATAGGTTTATGCCCCCTCATCAACGATGGTTCAATGAACATTTTTATTGCGGGCTTTTACCTATATAAGGAAAGTGAGTTGCACCGGTAACTATGGTGTATATTCAGTATGATTAAAGATCACAATATTTGAATCTCTTGGATTGATCCCACCTATTGCTGATAACAAAGCCTGCTTTTGGGAGGGACAATTTTGCAATACCTCAAGTGTCGACATAGCGGATGGCAATTGAGCAAGATCCTCCACTATATTATAATTCTGAACAGCTCAAGCATGAGGATTAAATGTCGATTTATGTACGACTCCCTTTGGCAGCCTAATGGTTAATTCAAAAATAATGGGTGGAACAACTTATGGCAAAGTCATTGTTGAAGCACTAGGTTGATCGGTAGCTTGGTTGTTCGACGACGATGGATTCTCATAATCATTATTCCTTGTCAATACCAAAACATCATTTTGTTTGTTTGTGATGGATAACATAAGTACTTGGGATGTGGAAGCATTATCGGTAGCAACCATATGAGTTTTTGGGTTTGGAAACGGATTAGTCAACACCGTTGAGGTATTCGAAGCCTTTAAAAGTTTTGAAACTTCAAATCGATGGGGACAATCTCTCATCAGATGCTCCTTGTTACATATCAAACATGGATAACAAGGTGGTTTCCTTGCCGCAGTAGGGTTCTCGGATGATTTTTCAGGAGTGGAATTCTCCTGTTTCTTATTATTTTTCCCTTTCTTCTTGCCCCCTGGTTGCTTTGGATTTTTACCTTTGTTAGATCACATGACATTAATCTCTGAGGCAAGAGAATTGTCATTTGCATTTTGACTAGAAGAAACAAGAGCTTGACCAGATGGACCTCTTATGATTTGTGTGCTTGAGGAACCAATCACACCATCACGGCATGAGAGTCCCTACTCGATTTCGGAAGAGGTGGAATGGAAAAGGCTAGTCTAGGAGCGTCAAGAATTTTGTCATATAGTGTGCCAGATTGTGTATAGATCAAATCTTAATATTGGACACGAGTAATGATTTGCTCTTCTGTGACAACTCCTTTTTCCATGTCCTCAGTGATAAATGGCAATAAGGACTTAATAAACCACTTAGCTAAAATATAATCAGGAACATATGTCTTTACCATTCGACGACGATGATGCCAGTCATGAATATGATCAGATATGTGAGTGGACGTGGTTTGTTTAAAGTTGATAAGAAGTTGTGTTCTAGTATCTTACCTGATGGGTAACTGAAAGTGGGTTAGAAATGTAGTGGCAAGGATGGTGAAGTTATCAAATGAAGCTCTAGGCAATTCAATATACCATTTCACTACTGTACTAGTAAGTGTTCTCTGAAAAAGGAAAATTCTAATCAAATCATCATTCAGAGTGTTGGATGAACACCATAAATGAAAAGTCATTATGCGATTCAGTGGGTCTTCACCCGGGTTTCCATTGAACTTAGGAATATTAGAGGGGAGTTTATGAGGAATCGTTGACTACCAAGGGGCATATGCAATTGGATCATTTGTGAGCCCGTCCAAATTTGGTAGTTCTAGAGTTGCTATGAAACGCAATTGTTGATTAAGGTTGGGTGGAACATACCCAGGATAAGATGGAATTGCCTGAGCAGTAGGTATTTGCAAACCAGCATAAGGCATTTGTTATCGGTAACCTTGATAAGGTTGTTGGACATAACCAGTATAGGTTGGTTTTTGATAACCGGTTTGGAAACCCGGTTGTCCATAACCTACAAAGCCTTGTTTCCCAGATCCTCGGTAGGATTGATATTGACCAAATCCAGTCTAAGCTTGTGAACTAAGTCCAAATTGAGGTTGGGTTTGTTGGAATTGCAGTTGTTGATACTGCATCACCCATGGTTATTGGACCATCTGCTGTTGCCCAATACCGGAAGATTAACCAAGTTGCGGATTGACAATACCCATTTGTGCCTGAGTCGTTCTAGATAAAGGAGCAGTAACCTGAGGTTTTGGTTGAGCCGTAGAAACAAGTGGTTGTTGTATCACAACCTAAGAGACTTCAGTCTTCTATCTCGACACTTGAGGTTGCGAGGAAGAAGGATAAGGTTCAGTTTGAGACACAACAGGTTGTGCTTGTGTTTGTGACATAGTCGTAACAGCAGGTGTAATGGAAATATTCGACATAGGTTTGATCAGTTGCATTGGATATACAACCCTTGGTTGTTCTAGCAGTATTGGTATCCAACGACTAGATGTAATTCCAGTTTGACCTGAATATTGTTGGAAATTCTCATATGGTTGTCCCCAGGAGGAAATGGTGAATAGGCATACTGCTCTCCATGTGGTGGTAGTCTAGTGTTTAAAGGATATATCAGTATTTGAAAACTAGTTAGCCCAAATTGATACTGGTATGCAAGATCAAATTGTTGAGTTTCAACATAAGAAAAACTAGATGGGACTTCAGATGAATAAATGGGAGCAAACCATGGCACCGAAGTAGCCCTTAAGTGGACTCCAGCCAGTGATTGATAGCTAGCTAGAACAGATGGTGTACTGTATAAATATGACTCAGGTGTACCAGAAAACATTGTAGGAATAGCAGTAGGAGATTCCACCGCAGCTGCATCAGATGACACATTCCTAGATGTTGATGGTTGCTCAGACATGGTTAGCCTATCCAAAAGCTATCCAAGAGATTCGACAAGAAATTGTGATGAAGTAGGATTAAAAGGTGAAAACTCAGGAGTAGAAGGATACAAATGAATCCTAGTTCGAAAATGAAATGGGGTACTAGATGGTGGATCCTCTACTATCTCCTCTATAGCAATCAGACCAGGTGGAAGAGGTAGACCATCAGTTCCGTAAAATATTTCTGGAGCCAAAGAAGGTATAGCTTTTGCAGTGACAGATACTGGAGGGGTGACACCTTTGGAATACTGAAACTCAAAGTCCAGATATTCAGGTAAACGAACTTTAGTCTCAAAGGGAGGTTATTGAACAAGTACTGGTTCAAATGTAGCCTCGGTTTGAACTG
Source organism: Pinus taeda (assembly GCA_000404065.3). NCBI lineage: Eukaryota > Viridiplantae > Streptophyta > Pinopsida > Pinales > Pinaceae > Pinus > Pinus taeda. The sequence goes on along the minus strand of APFE031627250.1, from coordinate 58,187 downwards.
AGATGGGTTCTAGATCAACTCTAGATGGAGATGTTTCAGATGCAGAAGTGTTTACTATTACACTAGGATCAATTCTAATGTCCTCTTGAAACTGCAGAACTTCCTCTTTGAAGGCAGATGTACCAGAAATAATCAGAGTAACTGGAGACTTTGATGATGTTGAAACAAAAGTTTCAAATAAACCAGATGAACTAGACTCAGTTAAACGAGACCGTTTTGTCCAGACTGGCTTTGCTTCTGGAGGCAAAGACGGTTGAATTGCTAATCTCTGCGAATAATGGGGTTTTTATTGACTTTCTTCCATGATTGTGGTTTACTTGATCAACTCAAAATTATGGGGGAAATGATGTTATTCCGAATTCAATTAATTTTAAAGATGCTTGGACACAACTTTTCTTTTTCAGTTTTTAAGAGTCGAGAAAAAGCTAAAGATGACTCTAGTCTCCTTCGATTTTTAATGAGCCTGAAAGGACAAGTGTTGAGATGGACCTTTTGTTTTAGAGAGTTGAAAAGGAACGAAAGTGACTACTCTGGAAAATCGAGACAAAGGGATTACCAAACCAATCGCAAAACTGCAATATACACCTTGGTGATAAATTAAAGAGAAATTACCAATGACTTATGTATGACAGTCAATCTTCCCAAATGTTGTGTTGAGTGCTTTATCATCAATAAGGTGGCAGACTCAGTTTCCTATGGATAAAGGATTTAAGCCTATTGTGGTCTCCCAATATATACACGATGGTATGGGGAGCACAAGTCTGTGCTAGCACTTGTCGTAGCAAGGAGGAGGAACCCAACGTTCAATGAAAATGATAGCCACTAGTTTTAATGACGCCAGAAGACGTCACTAGGCTGCACCTCTAGATATGTTGCATTAAGTTCCAAAGCTTTGTTAGGTTCATTGAGATTCATTTTAAAGTTGATCTTCTTTAGAGTTCTCCATTCAATGGTTCACCATGTAATGATGATCTGAAATTCCTAAGATGCAATCTACAATGATAAACAATCTTTGTTTATTTGAGCAATGAAAATCCTAACTACTAGGGAAAGAAGATAACAATGCTTTTAAGCAAAGAGCAAAGAGCACACACTAGTGCAATTCCCTAAATAATCTTTTCGCACAAAAAACATAAATGCTCAATGCAAATGCATCTATTTTTTATTTTTCTTTCCTTAATGTGAAAGATGCAAAAAGGAGAACTAAAAGCAGCGAAGATCTGAAATATTTCACTCAAATGACATTTTCGACAATTTCTTCTTCAAAAGAGAAAGGAAGACTGAGAACGACGCTTTCAATTTTGAATAAAAATTATTTAAACACTTTGAATGTGAACAAATCAAACCAATTTCATCAAGAAAATTTTAATCGATTACCAAGGGAAGGAAGAATTTATGACACTTCTCTTTTCGATAAAAAAATGACAATTACGACACTTTAGTATCAAAGCGACAAATCGACTAAAACAACTTTTCGATAAAAGGATTGTAAATGAGGAAAAATACAAAAAAACATTCACTAATCCTAATGTAATGGAGATTGATCTAAGTGATGCAGGTAAGCTTCAGTGAAGAGGAACTGTTCACTTGCAGCAAAACAATCAAACAAAATTGAAAACAAATGAAAAGCCCTCAATTTCTATATGGAAAAAGAGTTCATTCAATAATCGCACCTAGGCTTCACAAAAATTAAGATGCATCACAATTTCTACACTCGAGAGGTTCTATGCATACTGAGTAGCAGTGGAAGACAGTGCAATGGTCCAAGGAGCGCTACTGAAATGGGTTTTTGCTCAAATGTGGACCTGTTTTCAATGAATTAAGCTGGGTTTTGATGAACAATGATAAACAAAGTATGATGGAATGTCTTGAGAGGTTACTGAGCTACCAAAAAGGGCATCTAGATGTGTTTTGAAGCCAAATGTTTAATTCATAAACTAAACTAGAGATTGACTGAAGCAACATTCATCTACTATGCAATTGCAAAGCAAGAGCAGTTAGAAAGCTACCTGGCTGGCTTTAGACTCTATCTATAGTTTATAAAATTGAACATAAAATAAATAAAAACAACAAATAAACATCTGGTATTTCCCCAGTGGAGTCTCCAATTGGTTTCTTGGAAAATTTTTGTTTTGTTGAACAACTAACCCTCTAGGTTTGGCAACTACCCTAGAAACAACAGTTTAAAGGAATTCAATGATTTTTCCTATGTGTAATATATAAGAGAAAGATAGCGGAACCAACCTAGAACTTCTGCTTAATCCCTTGCTTGATCTCTCTCTCCTTTGGCAGATCCTACAACTCCTCCCCATACTTAACACGCTTGGAGAGTACCTGCACATGTATAGCAACAAATAACCATCAAAGCATCATGATCTATTAAAACATAAACATTACAGAATCAGATATATAATGTAGAAAATGATAGCATTCACAATTGCACAATCATATGGGAGAAAACTTGAAGAGCTTTATTAATAGAAAGGAGAATTACAACCCAATTTTCCGATCTAGCGCCATCCTCCCAGCTTCAATCCTTCTTCACCTCATGAAATAACAATATCACAGTAATAGGAATACAATACTCTCTCCTCAATTACAAACTATCAGCACTTACTTGCAATTCACAACATTCCAGCCTCCTGATCTCCTAGATGGGAGATCAATTTATAGATTTTTTCAAGGGTGTAAGTCATCCATGGGGTTTGATTAGTGTTATTCCACTTGTTACAATTGGTTGCAAAAGAGGAGGGATTGGAGAGGGTATGCTAGTTCCCTTGTTCATACTTGGGCGAATTCAGGGAGGCAAGTGGCACATGAGAAGTTTCTAGAAGATTCCATGAGCAACCAACTAACAAACTATCCCAGAAATTTGTCCATCCTCACCCATCGCACCCTATAGAAGGCCTAAATAGTATGCATCGCACCCTAGTAGTGTACCACTTAGTATGCATCACATTTTGCTAGTGCACAAGTCAATATGGTTCAATTCAGGAAATTCTAGATGGTTTCTCAGATGGAACTTTTGGGGAATGATGTTTTTGGATGACTATGTTCCTTCAGGGTATGAAACAACTCTTTTAAGGATTAATGAACCGTAATATATCGACATATAAGTTTGGGGTTGATGTTCCCAAATATGTCTATAACACCTACCCCCCTCAAACCCCCCCAGACAAGGGTGGCTGCCACCCCCGCTGTGACCCCCCTACTACACAATTGGCGTAATGAAGGGGGGGCTATGCCCCCCCTCTAACCCCTCAGTTCACTATGTAGGTTAGTCGTGGAAACAATATAACACAACCCAACAACAAAAAGATGCAACAATGATTAGATGTGACAACAAAAGCTCAATTAGGATGGTGAACAACCCTGTATTTCACAAAAACACAAAACATATTGATACTTAGTTTCATTATGTTAGAGAGAAGGCTTAGCATAAAGAAATTCTTATTGACTATTCTAATACTTGTGATAATGGAGGAGATATTTTTACTAAGCCTCTTGGGAGGATTAAATTTGAAATGTTTAAGGAGATGTTAGGAGTGTAGGTGAACCCTTTCTCCATTAAGGGGGAGTGTTGAAATTAATGTAGAATATGTATTATTGGAGAGATCTTGTTTCACATTTGAGCATGTGCCCTAGATTAGGATTAGTTCCTATTTTATAGGTGCCTGATCTAATTCTCCATATTATGATGTAAATTTATATATTCTAATTTCTAATAATGAATTGGTAGAGTGTTCTCAGCTTTAGGTAGTCTCTGGTTGTAGCTTGCTAACTTGTAATTTGCTATATTCAGATTATAAGTTTTGTCTTCTACTTTTAACATTTAGTCTTTCCAAACTTGTAGTGACAATACGCCCATGGTAGCTTCTCCATGTCTTGATTCTATCCAATCAAACAACATGGAAAGAGGTAATATGGGTAAGGCTAGAACATTTGTATGCACAGTAATGGGCGCTTTTCAGGACAGAGTAGAACCATCCTTAAGAGTGTGAATACGATGAAAGGAGGGAACTATGGCACTAGTGTAGCTCGTCTAGTTGAGAAATTTGAAGCAACAACATTGGTATGTAACTCTGTAGGTCTATGGATCATTGTACTTGGGGTTAAACTTGTACAAATAACATTGATTTAATAAAGAATATAATTTGGATATTGATCGTTCAGTGGAAGCAATCTAGGTGGAGAAAAATAAAAGCTCAAGTTAATTTTTTCTGAAAAACAATATTTGTGTGAGATATTGATTTTCCTCCCATGGACCATAATAATAGAACTGTACAGCATATGCGTAAATATTTAGTAGAAAGCATGTCTATGGTACTGTAACAATTTTTTAAATGCTACACTTAATTTTCAAAATTGGGCACTACAAATGGGTATCTTGCACCATTGTGCACACATAAATATTCTAAGGGCACAATAATAACATAAATATTAAACTTAAAATCACATATATGTTGAAATACCATTAATATGAGGCTTATGATCAGCTAATCTACCAGCATCTTGACACATTTTATTTTTCATAAGTTGCTCTGATCTTTAATCTCTTACGATAAAATTTAATTAATAAATTGAATTGAAGTAATTTTCATGTAAATTAATTAATTTATATACAATAAATGAAAACAATATTAACTTTAAAATTAATTCAAGTTCTTTTTAAATAATTTAATATCTTAAAAAAATATTATAACCTTTTAAGTATTATACTAACTTAGAAAGTATGGCACAACTCAAAAAAGTTATATGAAACCATTCAATGGGTCATTTCCCCACCATAAATTGTTATTCTTTGCTACCTCTTTAAATGGGATTTTGAAAATTTATTAAAACTATTTCTTCATGTTAGCTTCTTAGGAGCTACATTTTAAACTATATGAAACCATTCAATGTGTCATTTCCCCACCATAAATTGTTATTCTTTGCTACCTCTTCAAAGGAGAATTTGAAAATTTATTAAAGCTATTTCTTCATATTAGCTTCTTAGGATCTACATTTTAATAACTGAAATGTACATAAACAGGACAAAAATAGTGAAGTAAAGCTTAGCTGACATTAAAAACCATTAGTTTATCTTTCAAGCAATTGCATTTCCTTACTGTTTTCGTAATAGAAATCACTATCACATTTTCGATATCATAACGCATATCCAATAACAAATAATTATAATATCAAAATAAGAAAAGTCGGACATCAAATAAAAAGGATAAATCTCAAAGAATGGTGTGAGGTTATTTAGTAGGTCATTTTGTCAACATTATTTTATATTTATCAATGTTTACTTTAAAACTTAGTAGCTTTATGTTTTCATGTCCCTTCTGGAAGTAAGTAAATCTTAAGAAAATGCGCTAAGCCCAGTTTGAATGAATTTATTATCAAAATTAGATAATGTTTTTATTTTATATTTATTAATAATTGAGATTAGTTATGATTAGATGTCAATTATGTTTTTGTATGGGTAATTTAGTTAGTATATTTTATGTTACACCATCATGATAACATGCCATGACTAGCTACTGTAATTCACATTACTATATCTAATAAAATAATTAGATTAACTAGGGAATGAGCATGTAAAAGAGGGACCATGATTTCATAGGAGTAAATAATGAGGAGTACTCATAAATGTATACATGCCAAAAAAACCTTATCCTACTCACCCAAGTATTTTAAGTTATTAATAATCAAATCCTCCTCCCTTTTAGACATGCTAATCATGGGAGCCAAGTATAATAAAAAGAATGGGCTAAACACCTTGATGGTAATTGTGAGAGGAGTGTTCAATTCACCTCTATAAATTTTTCTCATGGCCTTGGATATCATGCTCACAATAAATGATGAGCCACATGGGAAGTGCATTACATCATTCATTATGGAGCTCCTATATGATGCGACTAATTAGGAAGTCATTAAAATGAAACAGTTTGATGAATGAAGGAAAATAATGCACACTTGGAAGGTTGTGACTTGAAAAGATGTAGGACAATGGATTTTGGAGGATTAACATCTCATGTGTGCAGCTAAGAAAGAGGGAAGACATGATTGAGAAAACTCTTCGATGGACATGAACAATAGAAAAGCAGTGATTTGCACACCCATATGGAAGCAACTGGTTGGAAGGAACAACTCATTCCTAAAATAAAGACGATTTTTTGGGGCATGATTTGTGGTTTGCATCATGCCAAGAATTATGCATGAAACAGAAAGGACTCATGCATGAAAATTAAAAGAGATATGCATTCTCCAAGGATGAGCTAAGTAGAGGGAGAGAAGAGAAGCATATTGTAAGGAATAGACATAGATGTGGAATAAAATTTTTAGTAGAGAATGAAACCCACAATGTTGTCTATCAATGTGAAGAGAGTGAAGCTATGAATGAAGGCCAAGAAGGCTAGCACATTATGGTATAGAATTGTTGGCAATACTAAGAGGGGGGTGAATCAATATATCACTTCAATTAGTTAATTTTAATCTTCAGAGCATTGAGAAACATAAATCAACATCACATCACATGAATAGTTAATAATTCCATTCAACAATGCAGAACAACAAAGGCAACAAAGAAGATACTTTTAGGTGGAAATTATTCGAGGAGAAGAACTATCTAGCACTTTTTCATAGTGGTATTTAAATATTATATGAACAGGAAATTCAACTTCCAATATTCTCTAGCAACAACTCGAAGAAGGCTCCAACCCGCTAGTTTATTAAGTCCAACTGAAAGGATGGTCCAACACCCTAGTTTACTAGCTCCAATTAGAAGGAGACTCCAACCCCCAGTGTTATCAACTCTAACTAAAAGGATGCTCCAACTCCATGGTTTAATAACTCGAAGTGGAAGTAGGCTCCAACCCCTTGTTTTTATCATCTCCAAATAAAAGGATGCTCCAACACCCTGCAAGATTCAACTTGTCCTAACACTGCCTTGCCACCTTGAAGTGTTGTAGGGTACAACTTGAAGGAGACTCCAGTCTTTGTCTTTCCCTGAGTTTCCACCTTAAATACAAATGATAACGAATAATATAGATTAATTTGAATATGTTGCTCAACCACTACTAACAATACCACTATTGTACTACCTCTACTCTCTTCATATCACTGTCACAATATCATGTAAATTCCATTGATGTCACTACGAACTTATGCCTACATGCACAATCTAATGTGTCAAAACTCTAACTTGACTCTAGCCTTGAGCTAACTCAGCTTCTCCCTCAGGAGACACAGAATCATAGGGAACCAAACCAACAACTCAATAAATTCCACAAAACCCTAATTCCATCAACATACAAATGAAAAACCCATTAATTGCATCTACCATATCAATCATCATAGATAAGTCAATTGTTAGGCTTTCTTACAATGTTGACATCTACAATACATCAAGGTGTGAAATCCTACTACATATCACTACATCATCCAATTAGATCAAGGTAAACATCATCCAAAGGGTCCTGTATATACAAAAAAATATGCATGAGTATATATCAAAACCCTATCAACTTGGACCAACAACAACTTTCACTCTCTACTGATAGCCTTTCTTGTATATTTGTTAATATATGTTGAGATCTACAACAATGTAATTTCAATCAACTATCCTTTGCTGAACAAAATCATCACGGAAAATACGAAACCTAGTCCTTCCTAGTGCTACCAAACCCTAGTAGCAACATCACTCAGTTGTATAGTTATAATATCAAATCTCATACGTAAATCAACCTCTTCACTATGATCACTGTCAAATTCCACTAAGCTGCCTCTACTCCTATCCCATATACTCATACTTTCACACTATCATGATACTATCAACATACAAACTTTGTAACCATTATGACTCCTACTAAAACCAATATTTGTAATAACTTCAAAAGGGTCCATCTCTAAGCTCTAATGTTATTGTTTCTTCTAGTTCTCAATTTAGATCAATATTGGCTTTAGAAAATTAACATAACAAAACTAAAAAACATTGTACATTAACATCCCTAAAAAAGAGCTCTTTCCACCATTAATTATTAATTGTGGAACATAGTAATCTTAATGAGCTCAAAATAAAATTTTGATCTTATCATTGGGTGGGGGACACAAACTTGTAGCGAAACATATACAATGTACATTATTCACCAGTTTCAGTATCCATCATCCATTTGATATCACCAATCCTCTTATGATGCATCAAAGCCGCCCATGGTCACGAGGTTGCATAAAAATCATTAAATTATTTGATTGATCCTCCAGACTCATTGCAATTGACATGAATCCACTCATAATTGATGTAACGAACCTATTGCAAATGACATGGCTCCATGGTTCATAGGAAATCCTAGGTACTCGTTTTGTTATGGTAGTCTATAAATCATATCGATAGCCTTAATTCGAAATAATTTAAGGGCTCATCAAAACTCAACCCAAGTGCAATATACCTATATTCAAGTAATCAACTGACAAACTAATTTATCTGCATATCACTTTAGTTCAAACATCATTCGTGACTCACTAGAGCTGAAATTATACAACTTGTGTTCTAGATGACGGGGCTTGATACACCATCATCATACAAAATTATATTTATGTAATCATTTATATCATAGTAATATTTAATTTCCCTATATTTGATTATATCCACATGGGCCAAAAAATATGATTGGTCACCATACACCTTTAGTCCCAGCTCAAATAGAAATGAGTTCTAACTTTGCATGCCAAAATATTTTGATAAAAAAATATGTGATTTGATCACACAAAACTAGATCAAGTGAATTTCACAATGAAGCTCCTCAATAGGTCATTTTTCAATCATGGTATATCAGTCAACGAGAAATGCTTCTTGTCGCATGGCTAGAAATATATGCTCTGTAACAAACTTTATCTCCACCATAGTAACTCAAACCAAGATTCTGCTACAAGAGATGAAATTTTCTTCAACTAAAAAGAACACATCGAATCTCGTAGTGTTCTTCCCATAAAACTCAACCATCTACCCACAAAATGTGACCTTTTGCCCACAAATTAATTTGAAATAGTTTCTCTACCGAGAGAAGAAGAAGACACCATTGAAGCTCATAATGTATTGGATAATCCAACCTAAAATATGAAAATTGGTTTTACAAATGAAGGCTTAAGAATATTAGTTCAAGAGATAGATATGCACTAAGGCTATCATGACCTTACCCTTTTCTATATTCAACAATGTGTGAAATCATAAACAATAGTCATTAACAACAATATGTATCGGAAGGTGAAACTCCCTAAAGAAGTTTGCCCCAATTGTTATTATCAAAATTTTGTAATAGAATACAAGTATATTTTACATGTTTACAAAGGCATGGAAATTATGTGGCCCAAGAAAGAAACTTTTCCACCCTGTTTACAAAATCATGGAATTCGTGTTCACATTGTTCTTCCTAAGTCTGTTGCACATTCTTCCCAAGTCTGCAATATTGCAACTATGCCCATTCTATAATATTGAAACTTGAATTTCCCATAAATCCCAAAAGGTTTACCTAGAACAAAGACCAAAAAACACTTCCTAGACATGTTGGCTCACAGGGAAAGCCCCACCTTACCTACTCTCTCTTCTTGTGTCCTTCTACCCCTTGTGCAAACTACTAGTTTTTTGTGATATCACAAACCACTTTTTTCTGTGATGTGTCTTGGTCAAACATCTTTGCTTGTTTTTGAATGAAATCCTTACTTGTGTTTATATTCATTTGGTCATCTTCTCTTATGTGGGTTGACACCCCTTAATTGTTTAAGCTGACCAATCAACTTTTCACTAGTGCACGCCCCTTACGCTTACCTGGAAATGGGCGTGCAAGCGCCCCCACGCTAGGTGGGTATGCCATTGCTTTGGCGCTCTTCCTACCTTTCAGCCCACGGTACCCACCTCAGTGACTACCTTGTGTTGCATGTCACATTTTCTCATCCCATAGCACACGTTTTGCCCACTATGCTTGGTGCCCTCACACCCCTTGGCATGAGCACTTCTGTGGGCATGGCTCCACAAGTCGGTTGCTATAAGTTTGCGATGTGTGATCCTTTCACGAGTCAGGTGGCACCCTCCGCTATAACATTTGCACCTCTTGAATTTCCCTCCAACATGTGCTCATATTCATGTTGCCACCAAGTGACCTCATTAGATAGGTGGACGCCCTACCTTTGTCCGGTCATGCTCGCCATGTGTTATTTCCCAACTCACTCCAAATTTGGTTTTTCAACTTTCACAAGTGGGCACGAGCCATCATGGGTGCCCATTGGCCTTGGTGCATCCACTTTGAAATTTTTTTCGCCATCAACAACACCATCACAACAAACTCCATCACCAAGACCAAATGGTGCAAAGTGCCACCAGCTCCAATAGTAGTGGTCCCTATTGCATGAACTCCTTTCCTCCATCATATGAACCTCCATAAAGGCTCATCATTCTATGTGGGTAAGACACCCTAATCCATCGTCATCAGCCACAACTCATTGCAATCCTCCACATTGCCTCAACTCATGGAAGTTTTCTCCATCGACCTTAGCTACATGGTATCGCTATGACACGTATCAAACTAATCCACTATATTCCATCACCATTGCAACTACTATACCATACTCCAACTCAACATGAACACCTATAAGGGCATTGAGCTCCCCCATATCTCGAACTAGTTGGATGGACACTTCAACCATTGTCCAAATCCATGAGAATGCACCTCCTCAAGTCTTCATCAGTTGTTTCTCCAACATTCTCTCAGATATTCATCTCGATCAAGAACTATTCATACTAATCCAATGCTCAATGTCTCATGTCCAAGTCCATGAAAACATCTCCATCTCATCTACAATATGCTTCCCATCAATGATGTCAAAGGGGCAAGCCTAGACCTACCTCATCACATTCTCTATGTGTTTCCAATGGTCACAGACAAACAACCTCCATGTCCATGAAAAATGGCTAGTCTCAACAAACTCAATCCATGCCTAAGTGTTATCACCAAGGCACCTACATCGTTGCAACCACCATCCAAATATATGGTGTGGCATCTCTATCACAACCACCAATTCACTCCTCATGAACAAATCCCATATTGTGCCCAAGGTATGCATCCTATACGACATCCAAGTCAAATGCATACTAACCTCGTCACCTCAACGAATAAAATACTCCAAGAACACCATAGCATGAATCCTTCATCGAATGTAACTCTCCCAAGTCATCATAAGCTTCTATGAACCATACTCATCCAACACGTTGGTAGGCACACTTGTCTTGGTCACAAATGCCATCAACATTTTCCTCTACCCACTTCGTTGTATGAACACTCTCATAGGTTGCCCATGTCTTCTCCAAAAAATACCATGGCCTTATTGTTCAAATGTGTACATCATCCCCATCAATTCATCTGCGAAATATCCTCATGTCTCATTGGAATGTTCATCATGCCTAACATCATTTATTTGGAACTTCTCCTTAATTCCAACATATGACATATGTACAAGTGTTATTGATTGATGCCTCTACATGAATTCTTCGATATGCCTTTCTCATTCAACTCGATTCCCATGAATTTGGTTTCACAACTTGTGTACTTTAGTAGACCCAACACAACTTTAGTCATCACATCCTTTCTTTTGTTTAGGTTAGCACCCTTGGTTACCCTACCCTCATATTGCATCACAATTTCCTTCATCATTGTTGCCTCCCCCAGTAAAGGTTTTTCAAAGACGCATCCTTCGAAAAAATGAAGCTCTAATGATGAAGTCCACCCAAGTATGTGTATATCAGTTCTCTTTGGTGAGCCCTTCCTTTGTTATATCCATGTGTCATGTCGAGAACTTAGCCAAGTATTCATTTGACTAAGCATGACTTACCCATCAAAAATTTTATCATGTTACACCCTTGTCACGGGTGTTCACACCTTATGCCCTAAGGTCACAAACTACCCCAAAAAGTCCCGCAATAAACAATGTTTCTTGTTTCCCAACTGCACAATGTCTCATTCCAGTCATCCCTTAGAAGTCTTCCCATTGCGTCAAAAAACAAATACTTCCTTCTCCCATCTCTACATTTGGCCCATCCTCTAAGAATTCCAATGAAACACAAGTTCCAAAAATACTTACATTTTCATGAGGTTTCTCCATATGAGTGCCTCATTCCCTCAATGGTTGCCTCGTGCATGAATCTGGTTCAAATTGGGCAAGTTCTGTTGCACCAAGTTCCTCCTCTTTCATTTTCACTCCCACAACACATTCTTCTTCACATACCACAACTTTTTCTTCCTCGTTGCAAACAACAACTTCATCCTACCCCATTGGCCAACCAATTCAAGAAAGCTCTCTTTTGATTCAACCTCCAAAACTTCAAGTGAACTAAAATTCGCGACCTCTCTTCCTTCATACATTTCACCCTGTAGAAGGTTTACAAAAGTATCCCATGACTCACTTGCCAGCCTACCATATTGTATATTTTAAATCAGACCTGAACCCAAGTCTATTTCATTGTCAAACAGGTTGCACTATGACCACAAATAACCCTAACGTGCCTCTACCACTGCTGAAATTCAATACTTCAAATAAGCTTAGTCCTACTCAAACGAAGCTCTGATACCATCTGTCATAGCCTAAATTTCTTGCATGACTATCCTACCCAACCTGTCGGTGACTCATGTGACACCGACTAACTTTTTTGTTTCAAAACTACTTAAGTTTTTGGACTATTCCTCTCTACAACACTTAAGTCTTTTTTTTGTTAAGTTTTCACTTCTTTAATTATGCAACATAAATCAATTTACTTCATTTATATTCAATCATTAATTTTTATGATATTCAACAATGTGTGATATCATAAACAACAATCATAAACAAAACTATATATATGGGAGGGGGGAACTTCCAAAAGTATTTCACCCCAACCGTTATTATCAAACTTCTACAATATAATGCAAAGATATTTTACAAGTTTACAAAGGCATGGAAGTTGGAGGGCCCGAACCAGAGACACATCCACCAAGTTTACAAAATCATGCAACTTCTATCCGAAATGTTTTTCTTAAGTCTACTACACTTTTTTCCCAAGTCTATGATATCACAACACAAATTCCCCAGAAATTCCAAAAAATTGGCCCAAAAAAATAACAACAAACTTTTCCCAAATGTGTTGGCTCACAAGGTAAGCCCCACCTTGCCTATGCCCTCTTATGGTGTCCTTCTGCCTCTTGTGTGAAATTTTATTTTTTTGCAATATCACAGACCACTTTGTTCTGTGATGTGTCTTGGTTGAACCTCTTTTACTGGTTTTGAATGAACTCATTACTTATGTGTATATGTTTTTTTTCATCTTCTTTAATATTGGCCAATTCCTCTCCAAAGTTTGACCTAACCCACCAACATTTCATGGTGGCCCCTTCCACATGGACATGCCCCTTATGCCCACTTGTTGATGGGCATGTAGGCACCCCCTTGCTAGGCGAGCACACCTTTGCTTAGGAGATCACCCTACCTTGTTGCCCACACTACCCACACTGATCACTAAGTTGTATAACATGGCACATCCGCTCATCTGCCCATCACACTCGATCTTCATGTTGAACACGTTCTTTCTATGATTCTTAGCACCTAGGCAACCCTTGGTGTGGGTGTGCCTGTGGGCATGAGTCCACAAGTTCATCTCTATATGTTTTTTGAGTGCACTCCTTTCCTAATTCATGTGGTGCCCTTCACTATAACATCGACACCTCTCAACTCACCCTCCAACACACACTTGTCTTCAAGTCACCACTAAGTCACCTCGTCGCATAGGTGGGTGCCCTATCTGCGTGTGGGTGTACTTGTCGTGTGCACTTTCCCAACTTGGCTAAAATTCAATTTTTCAACTCTCATAAGTGAGTATGACCCCTTACGGGTACCTGTTGAGCTAGTTGCTTTAGTGCACGAAGTATTGCAAACATTTCCTTCTCATAGATACGTTTGTGTAAATAATCTCCTTTGATTTTATGACTTTCAAAAGAAATAGGTCTTCCTTTTTTCATTAAAAAGACACCAATTCCATTTCCTAAGGAATCAAATTCCATAATAAAGGTTTTTGTGAATTCTTATGTAGCTAAGACCGGTGGTTGACACGTTTACTCTTTAATATGCTCAAATTCCAGAGTTGGTTATGGAGTCAAATAAAATGCATCTTTCTTCAGTAATGTTGTTAGAGGTGCTTCTATTCTCTCGTAATTCTTAACAAACTTGCAATAATACCTTGTCAAGCCGAGAAATCCTTTAAGATTCTTTATGATTGTCGGGATTTTCCATTCCTTAATGGGTTTAATTTTGTTAGGGTCTACCTTAACAACGTCATGAGATATAATATGACCCAAATATTCCACCTCCTATACTCTACAGAAACATTTTGAGGTTTTTTGCACATAATTGTTTCTCCTCCAATAGCTTTAGAACCTTGTCAACATGTTGAACATGATCCTTCCAAGACATGTTGTCGATTAGTATATCATCAAAAAATAATAAGACAAATTTTATAAGGGTTTGAAAATGGAATTCATGAAATGTTAAAATTGTGGAAGGTGTATTAATAATGAAAATGCATGAACAAAAATTCATAATGACCCTCATGAGTTTTGAATGTTGTTTTTGGAATGTTTTTATTATTCTTTCTAATTCAATGACATCATAAATGAAGATTCATCTTAGTGAAGTAAATTTCTCTATGTAATTCATCTAATAATTCATTAATGATGGGAATGGGAAATTGATCTTTAATAATGAGCTTCTTGATCTTCTCTTTATATGAACACATATGCCATGATTCATCCTTCTTGTGTACCAATACTACTGGAGTAGAGAAAGAACTTTGAATAGGTTGAATTATACCAGCCTCTAACATTTTGTCAACCATACATTTAATTTCACTCTTTTGGGAATAGGGATATATGTAAAGTCTAATGTTTTGAGGAACAGTTAGTGGAATCAAATGAATATAATGATCATGATCACAAATAGTTAGTGGTCCTTTTGGGAGTCTCCAATACTTTGGAATGATTGTCCAAGACTTTTTGGAGATATGGGGAAATAAAGAGTTGCGATGTTTGAGCCTCTAGAGAGCATAATTGTGATATTTTCCCTTGTTGTTATTTCTTCATAAGCCTTGTCATGCGATTAGATTTGATTATATTTCTTTGTTTCCCTGCGATACCCCTTAATTAAAACTCCTTTCCTTCCTAAAAAAGTTGAAACAAAATTTCTTGAAAGTTAAAAGCTATGATCCCCAAATATTGTAACCATTGGATTCCTATTACAACATCAACACCACCCATTAGAATGGAAAGTATTGGACTATTCAATACATATTCCCCCATGATTAGCTTGATATTATCGGACTTTCCAAAAAACTTTATAGTTTCTCCATTTTCCATCATAACCTAACACTCTAGTGTTGGATATAGGAAGGAATTTGATTCCTTGGTTATCTTACAATGAATAAAATTATGGGTATTAACCGAATCAATCGACACTATTACCTTTCTCTTCTTAATATATCCTTCTATATTGAGTGTCTAAGGAGCGTAATGCATGCCAATGCATTATAATATATGTTTGGATTAATTTCTTCCTTCCCTGGGGTTGGTTCCTGGTGTATATCCTCCTCTTTTGATGTTTCTGGTTCATTTTCTTCCTCCTCTTCACAGTATATGTAGAATAATTTCTTTTTAGAAAACTTATGACCTTTAGTTTATTTCCTATCACAGCTATAACAAAACCCTTTTTCCTCCAAATTCTGTGGCATCAAACATTTAGGTTATGGGAGGGTAGGAGAAATAAAACTTCCATATTTATAGTTGTGACTGGTAGACATCCTTGTTGCCATAATTTGTCTTTCAACTTTTCTTTCCATCTTGAATGCCTTCTCCAATTTATCAGGTTCCCAAAGGTGAACCTCATCTTAGATGTTATCTTTGAAATTCCCTATGAATACATCAGTCCTATGGTCCTCTAGAATATTAATTACCCTGATATTCAATTTTTGGAAATCCTCAACGTGCTTCGCCATTGAACCCATTTTTATAGATTTATAAATTGGCTAAAGAAAGTGTTTCTTTTATATCTTGATAATGTGCTATCATTTCCTCCACAAAAGTTGACAAATTGAAAATTTTCTATGAAACCAAAGGCATCTATACCATACAAACTGATTGGGATCTAAATATAAAGTTTCAATGCGCACCTTTTGTGTGTGTTGCACCTTATGGAGATAAACATGTTGCTTCATTTATAGTATCCATGTTACCAGATCCTTAGCATTAAAATTTCTCATATCGATATTTGGAATGTGGTGGTTCTTAAACCTAACATTGTAGTCGCTAAAACCATAATTCATATTCCTTTCGTCCTCATCATGAGTTTCATGGAATACTTTTTCGGCATTACAAAGAATTTCTTGTAGCAACTTTGTCAAACCTTCACTCCTTCCTTCCATCAATCCATCCTTTAAACTTTCCATGTCCACTTTTAAACCATTACTTAATCCATCCATCTTAGAATACATTTCATTTTTGGTTACTCTTTGCGAGAGTGAAGTTTGATGCACTTGGTCATGTAATTTTGATATATGATGTTGAATTTGTTCCTCTTCTTCATGCATCATAGAAGTGATTTAAGATTTCTTATTGGGTGTTTCATTATTTTTTTCTTTCAAGGCATTTTGGAATCAAACAATGATATCTATGCTTTACTATCCCATTTAAATAACTTCAAATTGATTTTTCAAATAAACGTTATACAAAATTTAAAACAAATAAACACCTTTTTCTTTATTTTTTGGAGCTCTATATTGAAACTATTCTATGTCTGTACTTTCAGATATCCAAGGTATAACATTTCATCTTGTAGTAGCCCCATGTGTCTTCTTTCCAACCACACAATCTACAGTAAGTTTGGATTCTCCAAGAAATGTTTACGCCCAATATCCTAGGATGTCTTAACTATAGACTAGTTCAGTAGAGAGAACTTGTATAAAGTGCCATGTGTCACTGTTTTAACCTCGAACCTAAAAATGATACAAGAAAACCTACATTGCACGAAATTTTAGTCACTTTTTGTAAAATTGAAATCATATGTCTACAGAGAAATTTATGACTATTTTCCCTAGGTCACCTATTCAATATTGAATTATGCAGCCTACAAAAACCCTAACGTCCTCCTATCATATCTATGAATATATAGAGAACAAAGATCTGAAACATAGATAAAAATTTCACAAATATTTCAGCTACATGTGATTGCAACTTCATCTTCTAAAGCCTCGTAGAAAAAATTTTGTAGCAAAAATTACAAGATGGCATGTTTGAGGAAGTGAAAACATAGAATACAAATCTCTGATACAAAATGTTATGCAACCAACTCACAAGATAAAAGAAAATATAGATGAACGACTCCAAAAATAGCTTCTTCAAGCGGGAAACCTACTTTACATCATATAAATGAATAATTATTGGATGATACGAATGATAATACCTCCTTGGTATATCTTAGAGTCTAAGGGATCATAATATAATTAGAGCCTACATAACAATAATAATGAAGGGCACAATAATAACAATAGTGGGCTTCTATGGGGCACAAAAATAACAACATGGCAGGTACATGGGTAAAATAATAACAGTAGGGGTCTACATTAATAATAACAATAAGGGGAATACACTAGTATTACAGGGATGTAATAGAAATAATTTGGTACCCTTCTTTGAGAGAACTAAGCTCTATTCATAGGGAAGGATGGTGCCTCTAGAGGGGCCCACTAGCCCTTAAAATTCATATCTAACCTCAACAACTATCTATTTCAATAAGTTTGGAGCCAACTCTAGTCATCCTTTAAATGGACTTAAAAATGAATATATTTACTTAAAGGAGCGTTGAATTTGAAAGCTCAAAGGCCATAAAAATTATCAAAAGTAATAAAATATTGATGTGTTATTTCAACCTAAATTTGACCAATCATCAAGGTGTTATTAACATTCAATTTTGGGTTCCTTGACCACACATTTAGGGCTCTATGTTTTAGTATACATATCTCCTCGACCATGAGTTATGCGGCATGCCACCTACAATTGGAATCAACATGAAAAATACTACACAATGATGATGGTCTTGTCTACAAACTTATTGATCCTTCCATTCAATTTTCTCATAAAGTGTGAGGCCCTTCTATCATGGTAAATAATGGTTTAGAGGGTAATTTATTAGATAATGTTTTTCAAAATTTTAAAGGATAACATACAACATGATGTGCATCTTTTGAATCCAAAATCTATAGATTATGCTTTTAATATGCTAAGGAAAGATAACAGTAAATGTATAGCTACTTAAAGAGTGGTCACTAACAACTATATAGAGCACCTTCTTCCCTCTTCTAACCTAACTCAATAAAAAAATGTTGACACTTTAGAAAAGGGATGAAATAAGAAAAAATGAACTATGTTTTCCTTGTAATATAAAGTAAGGGGAATAATATTAGTGGGAAGACACTATTCTACATAGAATGTGAAGAGGACGTAGATCAAGAATTTTGAACCATCACACAAATTAGAGATAGAAGGAACTACTCCAATCATATTTTTCGATGCATTGGTAGGAATTACTACTCCACAAACCCTCAAGGTAGAACAATATATCCAAAAGAAAAGAGGTTAATATTTTTAGTTAATTTCGACATTACTCATAACTTCCTCAACTACAAATTAGTGAAACTTTTGAGGTGCTTTTGTACTTCTAGCATCATAATTTCAAGTAATGATTACAGATAGATGTACCATAAATTATTTAACGAAGTGACAGAATATTGAGCTTAATTATAGGGAGTATAAATACAAGGTATTCCCATGATTGCAGTCCAAATGGGATGTATTTATGTTTTATTATGGATCCAATGATTATGATAATTGGGAACAATTGTCTTTAATTTCTATGATACTTTCATGATATTTTACTTGGAAGGAAAATAAATTGATTTTGTTGGTATCCAAGGGAAAATTCTAAAGTGAAAATCTCTAAAAACATGGAAAATTACTCAGAAAATACATTGTGCTCTAATTTCACCATTGTCGACCCATAAACTACTTTAGACATTGTAATGGATAATTCATCACAATAGACCTATTAAAATAAACTTAAATCTATACTACCAATGGTTAAATGTTTTTTATATTTTATATTTAATATTAAAATCTCGTTATGTATGCATGTAAAATATATTATGTGTGAAATAGAATAGGTAAATACCATCACTCGCAAACCACAATTAGAACTGGAAACCGTTATAGTGGAAAAGCTAAGTGGAAGGTCTAGTTTATCAACTCTCTTTTGAATAGAATTGAAATAATGAAGATACATAGGAGAAGCAACTCTTTATGGGTTTATATGAGGAATGTATCCCATGGGATTCTACATAACACAAACCCCCTATGTCACTCTCTGTCCCCATACACACTCATCCACTCTACTTAAATATGGAACAAAATAAAATAAAATATAATGGAACCCCTTTCATACTATTGGAGTGGTTCTAACACAACTTAACAACCGACTAGGGGCAATTTTTGACCCATTCAATACTGAACATGAATTACAATTCAATCCTTCTTGATTTCGATGAGGAATAACTTTAATTCCATGAGGAATATTTTCTACATTTGAAATCTAATTAACAACTTTCCTACACCATTGGAAAGTTATCAAAGTGTATAACAACATCATGGGTGTTGAACCTCAGAATTAGCTTCCTCTTGACATTTGTTCTCACCTTTTTCTCTTGATTTCTCATAAGACTACATATCCAATTGATGATAAATGCTAGATTTTGTATTAGGAAAGTATTAAAATCATCACCATATTATATTTTCATCTTCTTGCTATTTTAATAGATTTTTTGCAAATTAGCTACAGAACGCAGCCTATTCTACAACTAGCTATGGGTTCCATAGCTACTCTGATGGTTTGGAAGGTTATAGGTGTCAAATGAAGAATTAGGCCACATGGGCATCTACAAAACCATCTCTACATGAATTCTCTCCTACTCACTCGGTCAAGATCTACCGAGAAGCATGCCTAATGTCAAGGTCAAAGATGGAGTCAAATATGTTATCTAGTAGTAGTAGGACTCTTGATTTGCTCTTTCGTATCTAATGAAGAGTCTAACAGTTCTATGGAAGAGTTAATGCAGATTAAGCCACTTGTAGCTGAGTAGTTAATGCAGATCAAGCCACCTATATTTGTTAAGAAGTTTAACAGTCTCATTACAATTCAAATTAAGCCACTTGTAGCATTTCTTCTTATAAACACTCATTATAGATTCGCATCAAGCCACCTGTAACAAGATTTTCTCTTAGACAGTTATGTTGTTTTTCTATAAATATCTGTTAAATGAGACCAGGAAGTAGTTAGAATCTAGAGGGATTACAGGCTTTTTGTTAAAAACTTCGTTCAAACTTCATTTCGTTGATAATACAAACTCTGTTTTGTCAATTGTTGTTTAAAAGTGCATCTTTAATTAGCTGTCATCCAGCCACATCAGTTGCAGAGGGCCCCTGCATTGAAGGAGGTTTTTCACTTCTTTTTTTAATTATAATTTCTACTAGTATGTTCTCTACAAGTCTGTTTTCTCTATTTTTGTTTCATTTTGGTTTGTAACCAATAGTGTAACGATAAAAATCACAACTGTGCAAGTCTTATTCTTCTAAGATATTGTATGAGAAACAACTGAATGAAAAATGAAGTAATGAGAATACGCAGTTGCTTAGCTTCTTACTATTTTGATTACTCATTTTATTAGCATAGAACTGTTAATTCGCTATATTAATAGATGTTCTCAAAACCATTTCGGAATGATGACAATTCTAACTTAGTTGGTTGAATATATAATTCATGGAGTGATTGAGCTTACTCAGCACATTTTTAGTTTTACAATCAGTCATCTTTTCTTTTCTATTTTCAGGTCATTACTTAGTTGCATCACTTTACATTCCAAAAAATCATTTCAAGTAGATTGATTCTATAATGTTCCAAAATTGAATGGTTGAATGGCTAAATGAATACAATTATTGAATTACCTTCTACATTAGTATTACTTTTGGTTTTAAGAATTATATCCATGGATTAGGACTAAATGGTAGATAAGGTAGATGCTATGTTTCTCTTAATAGGTCCTAACTAGTTAAAAATGATTCTTGGTCCATTTTTACGAGATTATACTAACATAGGAACCTATCCTTCCTTTAAAAACACATTATCTCCATGTAAATCTCTCATAGATTATATATTCTTAGTCATCAAAGAACAGAAACCCCCAAAATAAACATAAAAATACAAAACAACAAAGCAAGAGAAAAGTTAACTAATCACATATAATGCATCACACTTCATCAGTCTAAAAAACTCGATTGGTAATTCATGCAAGCAATTTAGAACACCAAATTGACTAAACATTTTGGCACTGTTGCTAAAGAAGTGTAATTAGGTAACCTTATCTCTTACATTAAAAAAAATTATATGCATAGACAAAGAGATTATCTCTTACTTTAGGAGTAGATTTGGAGCTAGAGGTAGGAGTCCAATTCCTACAATGCCGCCTAGTCCACCAAGAATAAGAGGAGATACACCTCCATCTCAAGCTCATATTCCTAGGCATAGGCCTCATGAAGTTCTAAGGTCAAAATTTCAATCAAGAGGATCTCCTACTTCATCCATTGTGGCAGTCCTAGAGGAGGAAAATCTTGGATCTCCAATGGAAGGAGTAGCCCTTTTCACGTCCACAGGGGAACATATTTTAGTTGAAGAATTAAGAATACCTAGTGGAGAAGAAGAAGTAGAACCTATCTTCCACATACCATTAATAAAGAAACCAGAGGAAGAGCGATTAACATTGTAGATTGAATCTTATATTGACTCTGAAGAAACTATAATGGCAGAAGAAGCAGAGGATGGAGAATTCTCACTGTTTGGAGGAGGAGGAGGTAAAGGAAGAGGTAGAGGAAATAATGGTGAAGGCAGAGGATATAATGGAAGAGGTAGAGGAAACATGGAAGTTGATAATTCTTTTGGATTCCGTATATTTGATGAAGAAACAAATGCCACAATGAAAAATATATCACCTTCTGTCCTCCAAAATTTTCATGGATTAAGAAGTGAAGACCTTGAAACCTTCTTATTTGAATTTCAAGTCTTGTGCAGAACTTATGATTATTTACAAGACTCTCAAAAACTCAAATTGTTCCCTTTAACATTGAAAGGAGCTACTTTAAAATGGTTCATGGGGTTGGTCACTTAGTCCATTAGAACATGGAATGACATGAAGAAAGCTTTTTTGGATAGCTATTTGGATTATTGCATGCCTATCAATCACAAGGATGAAGTGTTAAAAATGATGCAAAGAGAGGATGAAAATTTAGAGGATTTAATTGAGAGATTCAATTATAACTTAAAAAAAAAAAAAAAAAATGGGTAACTTAGATCAAGATACTTTAAAAGCTCTTTTATTAAAAGTCATTAGAGATGAGTGGATAGATATCCTTAACATGGTGGGGAAGGGAGATATCTCTCAACTCCCATTAAGTGACATAGGAGAATTATGTGTTCATCTCTCAAGAGAAAAATCCAAAACTGGGAAGGGTCCAAGTGATCCTTCTCTTGTTAGGGTGAACAAATTTGCAACTGGATCAATGAGTAGGGTAGAAATTGGAAACATGCTTAATGAATTTAAAACAGATATTCTAAGGAGCCTTAGTGAACAAATAGACACCCTTAAGTTACAAAACAAGCAGAAAACCAAGTGTTATAGTACCATTTACTACCCTTGGTATTTTTGATGCTTGGTTTATGGCCTAGGGCAACCCCTCCTTCTAGACTTGGTCCAAATATTTTAAAAATAGTGTTTTATTCCCTATAAACTACTCTTCCCTGAGATAAAAGCTTGTACACACAGGTTAGTGAATACCCAATCCGTGTATATGTGTTAAAACACTTAAAAAAGTTAAATTTCCTTAATTATGGGTGAAGTTAAGAGTTTTTACCTATTGATTGCCTCCTATTGCCCATGGCCTAAGTGTTTCCCAACTGTTTCCCAACTAAAAAACTAATTTGGAGGAGTATAAATAGAATTCTATGGGAAGGATTTAAGGAGGAGAAGAGATAGAGTTATTATATTGAGATTATCCCTGACAAAGTCTAAAGTATCCCTATCCTTCAAGCACTTCACCAAGTTTCAAGAAACCCTTGTTTACTTGATTATTGATATTCTCCATCTTGCTTGAGATATCATGGTATTTTTTATGGAAGGAGGTTGTTGAAGACTGGGACTGGATGGATGTGGAGGATGGTTTTGCTTGGAGATGGAAGAAGAAGACTCAGGTGAATTCTCTCCATGTTAGTTATAGCTTTCTACAATAAAAATAAGCATTGTCTTGTTTTCAAGATTAACTGTGTTTATGCATCAGATATTGTTGCAATTCATATATGAATGTTATTTTGATGTATACCTAATCATTTGCTTATATGATGTAAAGTTAGTTTCTTTAATATGATTTATATATATATTACTATGTATGTTCGAATTGAATAATTTTAAGGTTTGGAGAACATCAGGAGTTGCAGAGGGTCTGAACCCTACGGGATCTACCGAAACGAAGGACATCCGGGTGTGGTAACTCTCACATAGTTTGTTTATTTAAGCATTTTTCCTTAGTTGTACGAGTGTTTCTTACTGTAGTTTTCTCTTGCTTTGTTCGGGTTCCAACCCAAATCCCTAGGGTACATATTCCTATAACAGAATAGGTGACTCCACTGGGGATACCATTCTTGTTATTCCTAGTTTGGTTTGTTTAATGTCAATCAGGGCTCAGTTCTTGGTTTGCTTGCTTTGACAGTATTATTTGGTCCAGTAGAATCTCAGACCTTAAGTCTGATCTTTTTTATTTGGCTTTGTTTTTTATTTTTCTTGCAAAGATTTGTATACGCTCCTTAGTCTATTTACAATAGTGTACACATGCTAGTTTTTGTGAAGTGAACCCACATATACATGAGTTTCCTTTATCAGAAGCACATGTACATGCATCTGTGCTTGAACACAATCACGTATACCATTTTTTACATTGTTTTTTCAAATCTGTCTGCCCAGAAATATTTGTTTCTTTGTCTGTTTAGTCTCTGACTCGTCAATTTCTATCTCTAGAATTTTATTATTCTATGAGCTTACTATTTTGAAGTCTCTTCCGCTTTGAAAAGATTTGGCCTAGGTTTACTTTTGAGTGAGTTTTATGATTTGTGTTTTGACACACAAGACTTTGTACATAGGTTCTTGGTTGTTCTGGTCCTCTAGAAGAGAATATTTTTTTCAATCTTAGTGTTAAGCTCGGTTATTGGTCTAGTTGCTTTGCTTTCCGTCATTTTGTGGCCTTATACCTTTTATTGCTTTTTGGAAGTCTTTCTCCTTTTTACAAATTTGAAAGTATTTCTTTCTTGACCTCTTGGTTAGTTTGTCAAGCTCTTTGCTACTATTTGGGTCATTTAGTACATGTTGAAGCCTTTTTGTTAAAGTTTTCATTCATTGTCGAATTTGTAACTTGTAAAGACTCCTTGTGTGCTTTTTTCGGTCTTTGAGTTCTAGTGGCATTTAGAGTGCTTTCAAAAGGTTGTTTTGATTGTTTCTTGAAAAGAGAAGATCTTAAAAAACATTGTTTTTGTTTTCTTTTTTCAAGTTTAATTTTGGTTTCTTTTGATTTTTTGAAAGTGAATTGTGATCTTTTGGGATTTGTCCTTCTTGTTTGGAGAGAATTTTGTATTCAAAATTTGTATTCTTTCAACAATTAAGTTGGCTTATTAATAGTTATAAACAATTGCTTTCACCTTTTTTTAGAGTAATTTAGGATCTTGCATCTTCATTACACCTTGCATTAGGGTTGTTTACCATTATTAAAGCATCAATAGTTTTTTAGTTCTGTATGTGTGAAATGTGTTTTAAGAAAAGAAAAGAAAATGTTTTTTACTTTATAGAAGTTTCGTAGAACCCATGTAGAGATCTCTTTTCATCAAAGAACAAATGATTGCATTCATATAAGTTAGTTTTTCATTTATTTCTTTTGCATCATACAAACACCATTGGTTTCATTTCCATTTATACCCTTGATTTAAAATAACATCCATTAAAAATCAAGTGCTTAGTAAAATAAAATAGAACTTTTGTATTGTCATTAGAATACACTAAGAAGTTTAGGTTTATTAGGGCCTTGGATTAGGCGAGAGGAGAGTTAACTCTCCAAGGCCGCTCTAAATTGTGAAACATAGAAGTTTGATTAAAAAGTGAAATCCAATAGTGTTAGGGAGACCAGGAAGGCTCCATGATTAGGAGTAAAGCACAAGGGTCAGTGAAAATAAGGATGAGAGATACCCTCTCTCTTACTTGTCAGATCCTACCTCACAACTATTCTATCAAGCTTCTGATACAAGTTTGTGACCACCGTTGCTTATCCTACGATCCACATAGGTGGTTGCGGAGGGGAATCCCATGACACCTGAGGTTGACATTGTATCACATTCAACAATACTTCTAGAGGGAACCCTTGCGAAGCTTCAGGGCTTGCACTGACAAAGGTTGTTGTCTGGAGGTCATCGTAACTACCTTTGATACCTTCACTAGTAGGCCTGGGGTGTAATTACCCCAGTGTATTTTTGGAAGGTCCTTATTATTAAATTTCTTGTATTTTGGTGTCTAGTCCTAATCACCTGGAGCATAAATAATTGGAAGTTGTTTCATTGCTGACATATTTAGGGATATTTTAGTGTGTGTTATGTGCTCCTAATCCGCCTAAATTTATTATTTTCTTGATTCTTTATGTAGATCTTTTAAATAATTCAAATTGGCTGACCAACCATCTCGATAGTCTCAGAGACTTCATGGGCTTTCACCTACGAGTCCTGAGCCCTCTCCTTGAAGGCGTAGGAGTGATTCTGCTAGTGGTTTCCAACCAGTGGTAGTAGGTGCATCAAAGATTGATCCTCCACTTGGGGACATTAGTTCACAAGATATACCTAGTATTATTACAGAGTTAGAGAGGAACACACTAGTTCTTTCTTGAGTACTCTTCCAGTTAGAAGATAGTATTAATGTAGAAGAGCTTTCAAATTTGGTTGCGGCTCTGAGTTCTCCTCTCCCTACTGATCATCTAGACGTTTTGTTATAATTTGGAACTCTGATTTACAGGCCTTTGAGCCCAGGTTTACATACATCTATCCCTTCAATGACCACTACTGGAAGCATGGCATCCACGATGAGTGTTGCGAGCATGTAGAATCCCATATATGTACAAGGGGGAGGAACTATTTCCATCTCTTCTAATACTCCTAGAAAAATTATATTTGGGTCTACTTCTATTCCATTGATGAGTGGAAGTTCTCAAGCTAATGCATCCAGTTTTGGATTTTTCCCTTTTGTAATGCCCTCTCAAGGTATTCCTGCGGTTCCCTTGAATATACCATCAACCGCCTCTACATCCATGATGAATCGATCGGCTTCTTTGCAGGGTTTCCCATTTGGAAGTGGTCATATAAAACATTCCAATCTAACAGTAGGGTCAATGCCTTTTCCTTTTACAAGTTAAGGTAGTAACGCCTTCCAGAGTTGGACAAACCCTACGGTTAGTGGGATAGGAGGTGGGAATCAAATTTTCAGCAAACAAGGGAATGTGTCGTATTCTTCAGTTAATTCATTTCAAAGTTTCTCAACCTTTTCTAATGCATGGAACCCTTCTCAGGGGCTGTCAGCTCCTTTCAATAATTTTTTAGGGGGTAACTTCATTGGTTACGATGGATTTTTGGCAGGAGTTGTTCAAACTCTGAATTTTCCTGGACCACAAGCATCACATTTTGGTTAAGTAGGCTCTAAGAGTTACTTTGAGCAACCTGGTGCCTTTCAAAATCTAGGTCATTCTTTTCAGAACTTCGAGAACCACGCCCATTCTGGATGGAATTCCCAAGGTCCTCCATGACTTCCTTTTCTGGCCACGGTTAATTTTCTTGACTTAACTAAATTGATGAATGATTGAATTAGGTACAATTTGGCTTGGCCTCCACTCGAAACTAATCTTCCATCGCATATTCAAAAGTTTGAAGGGAAGAGTGGTGAAGACCTGGGAGACCATTTGATCACATTTCACTTATGGTGATCATCCAACTCCTGATAGATGATTCGATCAGGTTGAGGTTATTTCAGCGCACGCTAACTGGGAATGTGGCCAAATGGTATATAGAGTTTCTACGGGGCAGCTATACTTATTTTACTGATTTGGCTGATATTTCTTTAACCATTTTTAGTTGCTTGTCCACTATGAAGCCAAAACGGAGCTTCTGGCTAACTTTCATCAAGACACAACAACTCACATTGCAGATCATATCCAGGAATGGAGGCAAAGAAAAGGGCTTATCAAAGCTAAATTTCCACCAGAATTCCATCTCGAATGGTTTCTCAAATCATTGCAACCAGATATCTCAAAGGATTTTTCTCTTTCCGGTGTTTATTTGGAAGTGTAGGCTATTTTTCGAGCCCAGCAATTAGAACTAATATATTCTCAGTCTGTGACTCTTCAGAAAATCCTACTTGATGCTCTTAGATCTAAGGTTGATTTAGCCAAACTGAAGCCAAGCCCTTACATCAATGGTATAGTTGGATCAATTGACGCAAATACGGTGAACCTTTTGAACTAATTTCAGTAGTTGTCTCTACAAATTGCTTCTTCTAACTAGGCAGCACTGTCTACACCTTTGCATTCCCAACCTACCTCTATAAATGTCGTCCAACCCTTTGACCCCAAAGGAAATCAACAATTTGATGGGAAGTAGAAGGGATGAGGCAAGAAGAAGAACCAGGAAGGGAAGGGTAATGAGAACAAGCTTGGCAATGGTGCCAGTGAGGGTAGAAGGGAGTCCAAGAAAAAGGTTAAATATCCATGCAAGTTATGCAATGGGATCAGTTGAATCACCTTTACCCTAAGATTTAAGATGCTTACTGCTTGTTAGTTTAGCAAGGGTGCTCTAGCTCCCAACTATCCTGACTAACCCTTTTATCCAAGGGAAATAATTACTTGCTAGTGCGAACTCGAATGTTGGTACCTCCGCAGGGGGCAACCAGGAAGGGGAAAATTCCTCAATTATTTATATCATGAACTCTCATATCGATGTTTCTACACAAGCATGCAATTATGGTGAAACGAAAATATCTAAGGCTAAATATGTTCCTGAAACCACTGACCTACTTAATATTGAGCGACACTCTGCTAAGTTTATACCTCGGATACCGAAAGGTTCTGCAAAGCACTTGAGTATTAACCCCAATACTAGGGTAGCACATAACTACTTGATTGTAGAAGATTTGGCTTCAAGTACTTATGCTATGTCTACATTGGAGGTACTCCAGTTGTGTCCTACTCAAAGAAGTACTTTGCATTTGGAAATCAAGGCAGTGGATCCAAAAAATTCTTTAGTGCTCACTTGTGATATGCCAAATGTCAAAAAGAGACTTCCTCACCACATGGCTTTCCAATTAAAGTCCACTTACCGAAAAACCAATATGTTTCGGACAGTTATAGATGAGGGATCTTCCAGATGTGTAATGTATATGTCATGTTGGAATACCATTAAATCACCTTCAGGTTTTCCTTCACTAACTCTCTATTTTCCTCATGATGGGAGAATTGTTAAAATTGATCAGTTAGATTATTCTCCAGGTAACTCCTATGCAACTTTTGATTCTATCGTTCCACTGGTGGATAATCCCCGTTAATCTATTGAGAATTTAGGAGTTGGGATGTACTCTTCCTTGATGGGTATATTTGACCATCCCCCTCCTACAGCTAGAATCAATGCAATTTCATCCTCCAAGAACTCATTATTTTTCAAAGCCTTCGACCTTACCTTCATCTATGACCACATTAGATGGAGGGAAGGTTGGTGGAATGGAATTTCCCATGTATGCAAAAAAACTTAGCTATCAATATATCGTTAAATCTATAGAAAACCATCCCACTCCTTTTTCAGAGGATGAATTAGATGGTGATGTGGTTCGAACTTGGACCCTTGACTCTACTTCTGCTCTAGATTGCTTATACACAGTTTTACCATCTGAGGAAGCAATTTTGGAAGCAATGATGGGTGTGGATCGACCGTGGAAAGATTTACATGATTTTTCATATTTTCTTCCTCCATTGTAAGGAGTCGAATATATGTTCTCCAATATTCTTACTAGTGATGTTTGTATAGTTTCAAATCCTTTGTCTCTAGCACAATTATCTGCCGAAGAAAATATGTTGCTTATCTCAAGAACTATACCTATAAACATCTATAGGAACAAGCTAGCGGAGCCCCGAAATGGGCTCTACCTTAAGAAGTATTTTACTTAGGGTGAGGCTGAGAAATTGCTTGTTTGTATATATTGTATTTTTGTACATATTTGTCGGGCAATTTGTGATATTGACATCGTTAAGAAATTTATTGCAAAACATAAATAATTACTGGGAGGAATAAATATAAAAATAACCAGCAACAACCATAAACACAGAAAAACAAATGTTTATTCGGGAAAACCCCAAATTCGGGGAAAAACCCAACCTAATAATATCTCATTAGCATTGGCCAAAACCCTGGCCAATCCGACCAAGTGAGCCTTCACCACTCACCTCTAGGTCTTGCATTATAATGAAGTCCTTCAAGCCTTTTATAATCTCCATTACATATAATACCACAAACAGAATACTATGGGTGAACAATACCATGTGCCCTAAAACCATCATTGTTTAACCTGGTCAACTTTGATTCTATCCCGAGTCAAGTTTACCTAACAATTCCTCCCTTAAACTTGACTTGGGGTTCCTTGACTAACTCCAGCCAAACCTGCTAACTGAGACAATCCCACTCACTCAAGCTCTTACTCCCCTCAGAGTTTTTACTCGGGGTATTGTTAACCCGACATCCCCCTTATCAGCTAGGTCTAACCTAGACTTTATCGTTGATCACCGAGGGGTACACATGCCTTACCAGGTCTTATAGTAGTATGCCCATTTACATGCAATAATTTTGACTTCATTTTTTTTTTTTTTTTTGTTTATTGCTACTACAATTCTGATCCATCCTCTCTCAAGTTGATTGGCTCAAAAACTTCTATCAAACTGCTCCAACTATGATTCTGACGAGAACCTCATAGATTCTACCATCGGTGGCCTCACGTAGCAGAAAACGAACAATTTTTGAAGCCACATGAATCCCAAATAATTCGCCAGCATGTTCCAAACCAATAAATATCACAAATGCACTGTGATACTTGGTAGTTACAGAACTATCTTCCACACATTCTCCTCGAAGTTCTTTCCCGTATGATTGTTCCACCATTTTTTTCTCATACCCAGATATGTAAAAAGGCTGCATTGATCTCATGAGGCACAATAAACCCTTGGCATCAAAGGATCCCCTTAAAGCTAATATCTGGATCTGATACTAGTTGTTAAGAAATTTACTGCATAACGCAAATAATTATTGAGAGGAATAAATATAAAAATAACCAGCAACAGAAATAAACACATAAACGCAAATGTTTATCCGGGAAAACCCAAAATTTGGGTAAAAACCCAACCTAATAAGATCTCATTAGCATTGGCAAAAACCCTATCCAATCTGACCAAGCGAGCCTTCAACACTCACCTCCAGGTCTTGCATTATAATGAAGTCCTTCAAGCCTTTTATAAGCTCCATTACATATTATACCACGGATAGAATACTATGGGTGCACAATACCATGTGCCCTAAAACTATCATTGTTTAACCTGGTAAACTTTGATTCTATCCCAAGTAAAGTTTACCTAACAGACATTTTTTATCTACTTTGTTAGGTGTTGATGGATGATATGATATATTTTAGGTTCACTGATGGTGCTAGTCGGCACACTCAAAATATTGCTTCCACAGCTTGGATGATTTATTATCCATCTGGTGCGTTGATGGTGTCAAGGGGAGTATGTATTGGTCCTACTTCAAATAACATTGCCGAATATATTGTCATTACTAATTTACTATTCGAAGCAATTTCTTATGGGATTGATTCGTTGGTAGTTTATCTTGACTCGCAGCTGGTAGTGTCACAATTAAATAACATTTATCGGGTTCGTGATTGTTATTTATATCGCCAATTTTTTAGAGTGAGAGTATTGCAATGAGAATTTGTTTAAATTACATATGTTCATATTCCATGATCTGAGAATTCATTAGCAGACTCTATTGCTAATCAAGCATCAGATTGGCATATTAATCATTCGTCAAATTAAACAAACATAAAAAATTTGGATCTGTATATATATCATAAAATTGCATTTGTATAGATAAAGTGTTCAAAAAATAATATATAAAATTGGGACGAAATGCCCATAATCATGTCCAGACTATCTATCGACTCGGCTTAGGATGAGCGGCTAAAAAGTTAACTACTGCATTGGCTACACGCTGAAGTATGTGGACCCAGTCCCATTGTACCCCTACCACATGACTCTACATCTCCTGAGGTAGATCCTCTATGGCTATCATCAATACTTGGTGAGTCAGTCTCACCAAGTTTCTCTAAACTGCATATAGAACTCTCTCTATCTCAGCTTCTTCCTCTTCGACACCTCTTCTGCGATGCCTGTGCCTCGAAAACCCATCTGGTCTCACTGGACCCACATTGGAACATGGTCATTTTGTCAGTATTTTGTCCCATCAAAAATATTTCTAAATTCATTTCATATTTAAAAAAAAAAGATATTAAAAATTTCTACCTATGTCTCCCCGTGTTGCATTTGGTGGCAACACCAAGTCTGGATCTCCTCAGAAATCCATACCAGGATATGTGTAGTCATTGATTGCGATGATCTGTTGGTCCCACCAGGTGAAAAAATCATCATCAAAAGTTGTCCTAGGCATGTCCCTGCCTCCAAGGCATTTTATCAAGTTAGCGCATCTACCCATCTAAGGATTTGGAGGGCTGTTGAGGGAGACAGATACTTTGGGACATAGCCCACGTATATTCTTGAAGAATAAGGAGCATAAGATAGTCCCATATCCAATGTTCCTTGTTTGACCCTTTTGAATAGAGGTCAGCTAGTTGTTCATGTTGGTTAGAAGAGGCATGCACCTGTCAAAAACCATGTTAAGGCATTCCACTGCCAGGCTCATGGACACTCATGAATCCTGATGCAGTGAAGTTGATCCATTCACCCTCACAATCGTAAACAATAAAATCCTAAGAGATAAACTATCCATTTGTTTGATTGGAATCTGACTTCCAATCTTTTCTTGGTGTCTAGGACAATATATATGTAGAAAGTCTTCTACTGAAAGACTACTTCTTGTCCTGCTAGTCAAATGCATGACCTCCCCTCTTCGGGAGAGACCTGTAATAAAGTAGATGTCTTCAATCTTAATCCGTAGAGGCATCTGATCGATCATAAAGGCATCATCCTCTAAACTCTAGTAGAGGATTAGCAATTTGAGTAGGCATGTGTTGGCTTTCATGTTTGGAATTTTGAAGAATTTCAATAAGCCACACCCTCTCAATGCATCTAGTGCATTTTGGTCATTCATTACGTCATTGTCAATTGTGGTATGCTCTCTCTCTCTCTCTGCATGTGATGCTCATCCTAAAAAAAATTGAGTTTCAACCGTTATATTTTTTCTTTAAACTTCAACTCGAATACACGCAGGTTCCCTTTACACACAGTCATGTGTAGTGTCATCGTATATGCGGGTTGATCACATCCAACCCGCGTGTATGCAGAGTTGGATTTTTTGACATGAATTTCCATAGTAAAATATTAATGAAAACTTCTAAAAACTGTCACAAAACATTGTGTTAGTGTCAGAATTTGCAACCTTTCTCCAGTGATCAAATCTGCTCTTACAAAGTGGTGTCAAAGTGTCAAAGTCAAATTTTGTCATTTTAGTGAGTTTTCAAGTAAAATTTGGTCACTAGGTATTAGGTCTAGGGTTTGTTTACACTCCTTTAAAAATTGTCCAAAGGTCGGTCCATGTCACCATTCAGCTGATTGTACCATCATCTAAAGGGTTGTGATCATCATTTCGGGTTCCAATGGGTCATTTTACACCTTGTTTGTGCTTTAGTTGTACTTGGGGAAGGCTCATTTCCCTCTTCTAGGGTTTTGAAGGTAATTTATCTTGGATGGTCAAATCATCAACAAAGCTTCATCCTGATGCTCATACACCTTTCACTATACTTAATGTACCTTACTAAACACTTCCCATCACTGATATCCCTCAAATTCCTCATTTTCCCACAAACCCTAGTTTCTTGCTACAATTTGACAATTTTCTAGGCTTGGCCTGTGTTTAGCCCTTTTGGACCCCTTCCCCTCACTCAATATTTGAAATTCCACTTTCCCCTATTTCCTAACATCCCTCCCTACTATGTAGAATATCCTCAAGAATTTATAGGCCCCTTATCCACTTCATTTCCCTTCATTTCGACAAATCCCCTATTCCACACATCGGGGTAGGTTTTACTCAAATGATGTTTTTAAGAAATAGAAGATGAATTTGGAGAAAGTGAGATTTTTTTGTCCAAAATAAGCCAAGGAAGAAAAAAATATTTCACTTTTTACACAGGCATCATGGTTTTAGAGAAATGTCAAAAATACAGTTGCTTCAGGAGAATTGATGCACCTCTGAAGTGACCCTGGGAAAATAAAGTTTTGCCCTAGCTTGGTTGGCAAAATGACTTGTTTTATGCATTAAAGGATAATTATACACAAAGAGATTTACAATGAGCTATCATGAGCTCAATTTGGAGTTGAGGAAGACCTTCAAAAGTTGACTGCAACAACACTCTGCCTTTAGACGTCATCATTTTGCATATTTTCACAAATATAGGGAGATTTGACTTTTGACAGGGTAAATGAACTCGAAATTGAAAAATTAAAGTTACATTGGAAATTATACTCAACATGATTTCCAATGAGCTATCATGCATCCAATTTTGACACTGGGAAGGCCTCCAAATCTTGATCTGAAAAAGGCACTATGCACAAAATGAGTGGCGCTACGCATAGGTTTTTCCAACAGGTGCTAGCGCCACTGGGACTTGCTTTTGATAGGAACTTCCATTTGAAGAAAAATTGGAATTTTTGGATTCATTATGGAAATTTATGCATGCTCAAAAATTACTAGGAAATTTTGACAAGTTTTCAGCCTCCAAAAGTGCCAAAACCACCTCAAAAATGCCCTTTCTGCCACTTTTTGGCCACACAGGAAGCAGTCTTGGACGATTGCAATTTTTGTGGGGTAAATGGACACCAAATTCAAAAATTCCACTTGTTCTAGAAGGTATGCTGACAGCCCTTTCTAAAAATCCATCTAGGAGCAAATTGGGTGAAGGGGAATGCCTCCAAAAGCATCTTTGAAAAAGAACTATGCACAAAAAAAATGGCACTATGCACAAGATGAAAAAGTGCCAATTTTGCTCAAAAACTCTGTTTTTACCCTAGTTTTCTCCTAGTTTGACTTTTTCTCTTTTATGGTCAAATTCATGATGTGGCATGATGTAAATTGATGTACTATGATTTGAAAATGATGAAAATTGACTTGATAAGGTAGATACATTAGTTGTAGGTGTTTTAGAGTTGAATGAATCAGTTTCCTAGGTTTTAGAGGTATGTTGTTCCACTACCTATTTTTGTGTTCATAGTTTAGATATGGTTGTAACCACCCATCTTCTCATGGATTCAACCCCTAATGGATAGCACAAGTGATCTTGAGGTCTATATCATGTGCATTTTCAGTCATTTGTAGAGGCTGGACTCTTGTGAATGCTTTGAGCACTAGTGTACATCATCTCTACAGTTTTCCAAGGAAATAGACCAGGGTTTTCAGCATTTTGTGGGATTCTTGTGGCAAGGTGACTTAGTATTGTTTTTCCTTCTATTATTCAAGTTATCATATGTTTATTTGTGTCATTATCTCTCTCTTTTCTACTTAACTAAATGAAATCAAGTATAAAGGTGGAAATCATTGATGTTGCAGTGCTCTACCTTAGCATTTCATTAGTTTTACATGTTTTCTATTGTTTGAAGAGGAGTCATCACACATTCATGCCCTCTCCAACTGCTAAGTAGTCTTAAGACTCACCATTACACCTAATCTAAAGTATTAAAGCGGTTTCCTACCTCGCCCCACAGAAACCTCTGCAAGACTGAGTTCATTCCCTAGACGCAAAACTGCCTTTCACTTTTGATCCAACAAACAAACATAAAATTCAATCAAACTCCTCTGAGCATATACCTAGCCTAAAATTAGTTTTTATATCAATCATATCAAGCCCCATTTGCTATATTTTCCTATGATTGACAAGGATAGAGCCCTCTCCTAACCTGGTAGGGCTAGCTACCAGGTTTAAGCGTGGTTTGTTGTTACCTTAGACCTGCCTTTCTTAGCCTGAGGTACATCCAGGCCCTAACATAGTGGCGACCATACTGGGGAATGTAGTTTTATGTCCCTCAGCAAAATGTATCAAGTTCAGCTTTGATTTTTGATGGTGGACAACAATTAGATACAACAAGGCTGAAATCATTCGCCCGGCGACTCCAAATCAGTTTCGACATCAAATCCAAGGACTCCACTGGAGGATGAACTTGACCAGCAGAAACGTGTAAGGACAATATGGAAAGGTAAGGTATTCAAGTTGGAATTTCATCCAAGAAATTTTGTTCTTTGTTATAAATTATTTCTTCTCTTTTCTCGAGAATGTCAAGAAGGCTTTGTAAAGTATATTGTAATTGAGAAAAGACCCTCAACTTGCATTTGATTCCTTACCTTTGAATATTGTGAATACCAGAGATTTTCATGCCTTTGAGCTTGATCAGGACCCTTTTTCTAAAGCTTCTGATGATCGTCTTCAAACTGATGAGCCTCAACAAACCAAGAGTGATTCTATACCTTCTGTACATACCCCTATACCTTGTAAAATTCCAGATCGATACAAGCCTCTGATTTTACCTCCTATATCCCATGCTTTCCCTAAAAATCATGACCTTATCTACCAAGATTTGATGGTGACTGTAACAACATCACTACTGAGAGACATGTATTTAATTTTGAGTATTTTCTTGAACTTTTTGAAGTTGATAAAGAAGATGTTAGTATTAGGCTTTTTTCTCTTTCTTTGCAAGGCAAAGCCAAGAGTTGGTTCAAAACCCTGCCTGATGTGAGCATCTAAGGTTTCTAGCAGTTCTTCAAAGTTTTCCTCGATAGGTGGGTGTTCAGAGAGAACCCTTTCTTGATTATAGAAGAGTATAACCAATTCTATAGATTGCTAGGGGAGACAGTACAATAATTTTCTGCCAGCTTTAACCAAGGTTATTATTCAATGCCTATTAATATAAGACCTCCTCCTGGATCCTCTCTATTGTACTATCCAGGTGCCTTTGATCCAGAAATAGAGTTTTAGCTGAGGGAAAGGAACCTTGCAAGACTTGAATAGATGCAAGACAGTGTAGTAGATGTAAAGGCTCATTTTCTAATAAGAAGGGCAAAGTTGAAGGAAGAAGAGATGAAAAACATAGATCCAGAGGAATCAACATCTTTAGAGGTAAAGCTCGACATTTTGGTAAGTGTAATAGAAGAGATGATGTAGAAGATCATTACAAGGAATTATTATGATGTTCAAGCCCATGTCTCGCTGATTGAAGATGAACATGTTGCTGATCCAAAACATTTTGTTTCTTATCCTAGTTGTCATAGATCTGATAATGATTGTTTTATAGATCATCTTGGAGAAGAGAGAGTTGTTGATATGACATGCATGCTTGATGATGTATTTTATACCAATGATTTGCCTCAGTTTGATCAATATGATGATGATGATTATGTTCTCCAAATAGAAGCTAATCTTGCAGACAAATTATTAGCAAATAGTTTGTGCGATGAGGAAGTTCACTATTAGCAGTTTGAGAATAGTGATCAGCCATTGCATATCAGCTATGGAAGTGAGGAGGAAAGTGCAATAAATTTTGAAGCAAGTGAAGGATCTTTGCCTTTTTGTTTTGCTTCATTTTAGTTTCTTAGAGACAACTTTCATGCAATCAGAAATAAACCGTCGATGAGTTTTGATCTGGACCATCTTGAGGGCAATGAAAACCTTGTTCAAAACTTTTCATATGTAGAGTTGCAACCTTCGAATGCCATTGATTGTCAAGTTGCAAATGAAGACATGGAAGCTGGACCATATGATCAAATGATGCAAGATGATTCCATACCATTTTGTTTCGAATCATCTTAGTTTTTGAAAGGAAAAATGCATAGTATATCTTCAAATGAGTAGCCTGTAGGAAATCATGTAATCTCATCGGAGCCAATAGAAAATGGGTTGTAGCAATCTGTTCAAGTTTTTCACGATCCAATAGCTGATGTGTTAGATGATGTCTGCAGTCAAAGTCCTTCTCCATTAGCTAATTGTGAGCTTGAAAAAGTACCGATACAAACATGATCCGACAGCCAATTTCTTTGTCATTTTCAGCAGGAGTCTCGTCAAAACACTTAGATGAATGTTTTCATTCATGGTACGAGGAGAAGAAAAGCAATCCATTGGATGAGCTAAGTCCCAGTGCACATGAATTTCAAGATCCTTATGCATTGTTTTTGGAGTCAGATAGAGAATCCATCTCATTCAACGAATCTGTTTACAAGTTTTCATGGGAGTTACCTTTTAGTAGTTCTCTCTTGTTGACCATAAGCAAGCACTCATGAAGAATTCAAACAACAGGCGAAATACTTACTTGGTTGCATTGGTTGTTTATTTCACTTAATCAGATGACGAATGGAACAACTAGAGTAGGTTCTATTGAATAAGCTCCATTTTGAAGCATATTTTCCAGTTTGTCAGTTGTGATTTAGTATTGAGTTAATTTAAAGTCATTTTGTGTCATCAAGTCGTCAGTTCTCATTCATGCATTTCAGTTTGAGTTTTTGAGTCCATACCCAATGGTTAAGGGATTGGTCTACTCTCCCAAAGACCTATGGTTCTTGGTACGTCCAAGGAGCTACCATCCCCATTGGAGCCAATGTTAGTGTCAGCCTTTGTAGCCTTCCTCTAATGATCAAATATGCTCTTATAAAGTGGTTTCAGAGTGTAAAAGTCAAATTTTGTCATTTCAGTGAGTTTTCAAGTAAAATTTGGTCACTAGGTATTAGGTCTAGGGTTTATTTTCACTCCTTTAAAAATTTCCAAAGGTCGGTCTATGTAACCATTCAGCTGAGTTTACCATCATTCAAAGGGTTTTGATCATCGTTTTGGGTTCCAATGGGTCATTTTACACCTTGTTCGTGCTTTAGTTGTACTTGGGTAAGGCTCATTTCCCTCTCCTAGGGTTTTCAAGGTAATTTCTCTTGGATCATCAAATCATCAACAAAGCTTGCATCCTGATACTCACAAACCTTCCCCTCTACTTAGTGTACCTTATTAAACACTTCCCATCACTGATATCCCTCAAATTCCTCATTTTCACACAAACCCTAGTTTCTTGCTACAATTTGACAATTTTTTAGGCTTGGCCTGTGTTTAGCCGTTTTGGACCCCTTCCCCTCACTCAAGCAATTACACTTTCCCCAATTTTCTAACATCCCTCCCTACTTCCCAAAATTTCATCAAGAATTTAGAAGCCCCTTATACCCTTCATTTCACCTCATTTTGACAAATCCCCTGTTCCACACATCGGGGTAGGTTTTACTCAAATTATGTTTCTGAGAAATATAAGATGAATTTGGAGAAAGTGAGAGAGGTTTTTTTCCAAAATAGGCCAAGAAAGAAAAAGAACCTTCACTTTTTACACAGCTGTCATGGTTCTAGAGAAATGTCAAAAATACTGTTGCCCTAGGAGAATTGATGCACCTCTAAAGTGACCTTGGGAAAATAAAGATTTATCCTCTCTTGGTTGGCCAAATGACTTGCTTTATGAGTGAAATAATAACTAGTGACAAAGATATTTCCAATGAACTATTATGAGCTCAATTTGGGGTTGAGGAAGATCTTCAACATTTCACTGCAACAGCACTCTGCCTTTAGACAGCCTCATTTTGTACATTTTGACCAATCTTAGAAGATTTGATGTTTGATAGGGTAAATGAACTCCAAATTGGAAAATTCATGTTGTTTTGGAAATCCGACTCAATAAGATTTCCAATGAGCTATTGTGAACCTAATTTTGATCCCGTCAAGACCTCCAAAATCAGTGGCATTACGCAGAATCAGTGGCGTTACGTTGAGGCTGTTCCAACAAGTGTGTAGCGCCACCGGCGCTCGCTTTTGATAGGGACCTCCATTTGAATAAAACTTGGAATTTTTGGATTCCTTACGAAAAGTTATTCATGCTCAGAAATTACTAGGAAATTTTGGCAAGTGTTGAGCGTCCAAAACGGACAAGAACACCTCAAAAATGCCCTTTCTACCACTTTTTGGCCACACAGGAAGCAATCTTGGGAGAATGCAATTTTGGAGGGGCTAATGGACACAAAATTCAAAAATTCCACCTGTCCTAGAAAGTAGACAGATAGAAATTTCCAAAAAATCTTTTGAGAGAAAATTTGGAGAAGGGGAAGGCCTCCAAAAGTAACTTGGAAAAATCGTTACGCACAAAAAAGGGCGTTATGCACAGGATGAAAAAGTGCCAATTTTGCTCAAAAACTCTGATTTTCACCTAGTTTTCTTCTAGTTCAACTTTTTCTCTCTTATGGTCAAATTCATGATATGACATGATGTAAATTTATGTACTATGATGTAAAAATGATGAAAATTGACTTGATAAGGTAGATACATTAGTTCTAGGTGGTTTAGAGTTGAATGAATCAGTTTCCTAGGTTTTAGAGGCAAGGTGTTCCACTGCCTATTTTTGTGTTCCTAGTTTAGATATGATTGAAACCACCCCTATTCTCATGGATTTGACCCCTAATGCATAGAACAAGTGGTTTGGAGGTCTATATCATGTGTTTTTTCAGTCATTTGTAGAGGTTGGACTCCTGTGAATGCTTTGAGCACTATTGTACATCATCTTTGCAGTCTGAAAAGGAAATAGATGAGGGTTTGCAACATTTTGTGGGATTATTATGACAAGGTGACTTAGTATTTTTTTTCCTTCTATGAATCAAGTTATCATATGTTTATGTGTGCCATCATCTCTCTCTTTTCTGCTTAACTAAATGAAATCATGTATAAAGGTGGAAATCATTCATGTTGCAGTGCTCTACCTTAGCATTTCATTAGTTTTACATGTTTTCTATTGTTTGAAGAGGACTCATGATACATTCATGCCCTCTCCAACTCCTCACCAGTATTAAGGCTCACCATTACACCTAATCTAAAGTACTAAATCACTTTCCTACCTCATCCCACAGAAACCTCTACAAGACTGAGTTCAATCTTTGGACCCAAAACTACCTTTCACTTTTGATCCAGTAGCAAACCAACATAAAATTCAATCAAACTCCTCTGAGCATAGACCTAGACTAAAATTAGTCTTTATATTAGTCATCTCAAGCCTCATTCACTATATTTTCCTGAGATTGACAAGGAGACAGCCCTCTCCCAACCTGGTAGGGCTAGCTACCAGGTTAAGCGTGGTTTGATGTTATCCTAGACCTGCCTTTCTCGGCCCTAACACATTGCAAGCATGATTTGAAGGTTCCCTGATAACTTTGGTGTGATTTGAATGGTCCAATTGTTCAGATGTAATTTTTCTCCTTTTTGATCCATAGCTCTTTTCTCCAAATAGAAATAAAAAAACTATGAGTCCAAAAGTTATTATATAGCTTTGAAATTGCAAAATATTTTTCAAAACTTGATTTTTTTAACTCATCTATTTTTTGACTTGTGGGCTTGGATTGTGGAGAATGGGTTATTTTTCAGGATATTTTGGAGACTTCTTTGAGAGGCTTTTTTGGTTCAATGATAGCTAACCCGTTATGGTAGGTATCGTTCACTCACTAGCAAATAGGTTAGGGAAAATTGTTTTTTCCATTGCATCCTGCATACTAGCCTCTGTTCAGCGATACATTAGCCATAGGGTCAACCCCATCGTGTCTTGGTTAGCAAACCATGTTCACTCACCAATTTGTTAAATCATGATGCACCATCCTTTGCATGGGCATCTTAGTTAGAACCTCGCTGAAATTGGTTGCCCATGTTGTTATACTGAGTAGGCTCGGGAGTCCTCTTTAATCCTGCCATGACTTGTGCGTTGAAGACACATTCTCCTTTCTTCTACACTTATTTCTAGCCTTATACCGTAGAGGCTGCTTTATGTTGAGTTGTGTTGCTGCATTGCATTTTGACTATTTTCACCTTTTGGCCTTCAGCTGGCTTCACTTGGATTCGTGTTTAAGACACTTATTTAACCATGTCTTCTGCAAAATCAACCATGCAATCACTTAGCTTCTCCAACTTTACACATCCTTTGACTCGTGGAAGGAACACCCCTTTGAGTGTCACTGACCAGTTTCGCCTCCCTGCATTGAGCACAGGATTGTTCCCATCCCAAGAATTATATCATATGTTTCTATGAGACTTGTTCTTTCCACTGTACTATAGCATTCTTTTTTTCTTTTTCTAGCTTAAAATAAACTCAAAAAAATTATATATCCCAAAAAGAGTAGGAACGCGAAAATGTTTCAATTATTGTTGGCAGCTAGAGTCATTCATGTCGCCCTTGAACAATTCCCTGAAAAGAAAGTCTCTCCTCCATTTTTGGTGAGATTTAGTTTGACTTAGGTATGCCTTAACCTTGTTATTGAGTCAGTTCTCCTCCGTTTGGTTACTTCTTCCAATCATATGGAGAGTTCACTAGTGCCTCCTGCATGATGATCTAATACAGAGTTATCATATGCTGCCATATAGTCATCATTGAGTCGTGCTTTTGTTCAAGGGAAGTAAGCCTGAGTCAGCCTCTCTACGGTGTCTCTTGACCTATTTTTCAATCAACCATCCCTAGTTGTCAGTGTCATGTTTGTCATCACATCAGTTATATTGGTCGTTTTCGCGTGCCGATTTGTGAGGGTCTCCATTGACTTCTTGGTCATTTCCTTATCGACGACAACATATTGCTCTAGGAGTAGGCCTTGAGCCACACCCTAGCCCTAATTTCACTACTGTAGGTCACCCTGTGCTCAACATCGATCAGTATCATGAATCTTTGACTGAGTGCTTTCCCTTGTGTTTGACATCAGCTTTCATTATCACACATTGGGATTCATGCAGTACCTTGGTTTCCATTTGACCCTATTGGCAGATTCCTCGCCTCTGTGTCAGCTTTCATTATTGGTTCGTTCATAGGGTTTCCATCGCGCGATAGATAAATCTTGTGTACAATGGAAATG
Organism: Pinus taeda; assembly: GCA_000404065.3. Classification (NCBI taxonomy): domain Eukaryota; kingdom Viridiplantae; phylum Streptophyta; class Pinopsida; order Pinales; family Pinaceae; genus Pinus; species Pinus taeda. Next base: position 15,761 of record APFE031627250.1, on the reverse strand, counting down.
TGCTTTGGTTTGGTTACTACATCTTTTTCGTCCAATTCCTTCCACATTATTAGCCTACAGGTTACACTCGTGCTAGATTGATGAAAGATTCCTCAAGGCCTTCCTTCTAGTCGATCTATTCCTATCGACTATGACTCATTGCTCTGGGACAAATATATAGAGTCCATTTGGCAGTACCTTTGGGTTGGTAGTCATCAGTGGCATATTTCTTCACTATCGACAGTGGGAAACCATCATCGTCCCTTGATTTATATATTCTTCCAGGTATTCGACTTCATCTCATTCATTCGCACTTGTTAGATTGTACTGGGTACCTTGACTCTCATTATCATTATCGGTGAGTAGTCTCCTCACGTGGCTGACCTCAGATCATTTATTCCCATTATATAGAAATGTACCACGCAGTCAATGAAGACTTCGGGTTGCATCAACATGTTTTGGTTCACTTGTCAGTTGCTCCTATTACTGCTAGTTGACATCATCCACTGTATATGTTGCAATTCTTCACAATGACATCTTATATGTTGGCATCTGAGTTGCGATGTGGTATCATTTTATTCCATCATGTTCATTTGGTACTATTGGGATTAGTTTTTGACATCAGTGATTAGCTTCATCTTTCAACTTCATTGATGATATTCTTATATGTGATATTCAGACATGTACCTTTTTGATCACACTCAGATGATACATTATGTACTTTCAATTATTTATACTTGTATACATAGTGGATCCACTTGTACTTGATATGCAGACATGCTTTACTTTCTCTAAGCTTGGGTATGCCTGCCTCAAACAACAATTTCTTTTTGATCTCTTTTTTATGGCATGGCATGTTGAATTTTGGTGAAGTCCTTCTTAGTCTTGGTAGGGTTCTTTCCATATACTTAATACATTTCAGCCATCATGTACCCCTTATGACCCCATATATTAGGGGGCATCTATTATAGCACCATTTACCACCCTTGATATTTGTGATGCTTTGTTTATAGCCTAGGGCAACCTCTCCTTCCAAACTTGCTCCAAATATTTTATAAACATTATTTTATTCCTTGTATGCTATTTTTCCCTGAGATAAAAGCGTGTACACGTGGGTTAGTCAATACCCAACACACGTATATGTGTTAAAACACTTAAAAAAATTAAATTTTCTTAATTATAGGCAGAGTTCATGGTTTTTACCTATTGATTACCTCGTATTTCCCGTGGCCCAACTATTTCCCAACTATTTCCCAACTAAAAAACTAATTGGGAGGAGTATAAATAGAATTCTATGGCAATGCCTTAAGGAGGAGAAGAGATAGAGTTATTATACTAACATTATTCCCCACTAAGTCTAAAGTATCCCTGTGCTTCAAGAACTTTGTCGTGTTTCAGGAAACCCTTGTTTCTGTGATTGTTGATATTCTCCATCTTGCTTGATATATCATGATATTGGTTATGGAACGAGGTTGTTGAAGACTGGGACTGGACGGATCTGGAGGACGGTTCCGCTTGGAGCTGGAATAAGAAGACTTAGGTGAATTCTTTCCACTTTAGTTATAACTTTCTACAATAAAAGGAAGCATTGTCTTGTTTCTAAGATTAACTATGTTTATGAAACAGATATTGTTGTAATTCATATATGAATTTTATTTTGATGTATATCTAATCATTTGCTTATATGATATAAAGTTAGTTTCAATAAAATGCTTTATATATATGCTGCTATGTATGTTCTAATTGAATAACTTTCAAGTTTGGAGAACATCAGGAGTTGTAGAGGGTTTGAACCTTGTGGGATCTACCCGAATGAAGGACATCTAGGTATGGTCGCTCTCACATAGTTTGTTATTTAAGCATTCTTCCTGAACTGTATGAGTGTTTCTTACTATCGTTTGCTCTTTCTCTGTTGGGGTTCCAACCCAAAGCCCTAAGGTACATAATCTGGTAACACTGAGACTGATGCTCTAGCTATTTTATGTCCCAAATGCAGAAAGAAGCACACTTTAAGAGAATACCCTCTAGATGAAAAAGTCATAGAGACTTGTGTGATTTGTTCAGAAACCCATGAGACCAAAAGTTCTGCTTCAATCCCTGGTATTAAGGCTATTTTTCAAGAGGAAACAATTTCAAATCCAACAAAGTCTCTTTGCTTTGTCTCTACAAGACCTTGGTAAGTGAAACAAAATAAGGGTTTTAACAACCAACTGTATATGAAACCCCCTCCAAATTGGCATTCCTGGCCACAACCTTATCCTTAATCTCAATCTCAAGCTCAACCTTGGGCCTAAGGAATGTAGAATCCTTATGGAATATTCTCTCCATACTATCAATATCCTCCATCATATACAAACAATCCTCCCCAACAAAATCAATGGCCCCAACTTCAAAAGAAAAACCCTCAACTTTCATTGGCATTTCCACAGAGACCAAATCAGTTACCTGCCCAAACATTACCTAACCCCAATGATAAAAATCCTCAGAATACCTATATGGTGGAAGGACAAAAATTTCCAACTTACATGATCACTCCATTAGATCTCAATGATGTCCAATTGAGATCTGGTAGGATATTAGAAAAGAAAAAACCTTTTATGGTTATTCAAGAACAAGACAATTCTGAGGAAGATTCTCTACAACAAAATAAATGTTTTGAAGGAACATCTCCTCAAAACTAGGATACTGAAAATGAAAAACAAAAAGAACCAATAAACTCAACTCCTATCATAGAGAAACAACCAGTATCCACTTCTACACCTCCTTTTCCAAAAAGATTACAAGTTGATAGAGGGGTAGAAAAGCATACTTTGTTGCTTAATTATGATTTTCTAGATGAATTGAAAAATTTCTGTATCAAAATCCCTTTGTTAAAGCCATTAAGAACATTCCAATTCTAGATAAAACAATAAAAGAGTTGAGTATAAAGAAACCAGGAAGAAAAACAAAAGAAGTAAAAAGAATTCAGCTAGCAAGAAAAACAGCAGACATAATGATGGGAAAAATTTCCATACAAAAATATGTAGATCCAGGAAGTCCAGTTATAAAAACACATATCAATGGACCTGAAATCCCAAATACACTGATTGACTTAGGAGCAGCAATAAACATCATGAGCAAACAAACCATGGAACAACTCGAACTTCCCAATCTTCTACCTACATTACTGCAATTGGCAAATAGATCTGTAATCAAACCAGATGGTGTGTTAGAAGATATTTTAGTGCCTTTAAAATCTTGGGAGTACCCTATTGATTTTACGATCCTTGCCCAAACGATCAATCTAGGAGGACATCAACTTATATTAGGAAGACCTTCGCTAGCTACAGTTGATGCATTCATTAGTTGTAGATCTAGTGATATGTATATCTATGATGGTAAATCAACTAAGAAATTCACTTTATATCCTCCAACAAGAATAATCACAAAGGTAGATGACAAAGAATGGATTGATGATGAAAATTGTATTGAGCCTCACTTTACTATTTCAATCATTAGTGAAGATAGTCAAATCTTGAATATAATGGAAAATTTTGAATCATCTCCAGAATATGAACATGATTAGTTTCAAGAAAAATCTAATATTGAATATTTGTCATCTAGGCAGATGTCCCTTTATTCTATAGAATAATTTGGTAGCTCTACAGTTGAAATCTTTCTAGGGAAAACATTGAACATAAACAATAACTTGGAAAAATTACAACAGGAAAAGATAATCAAAACTTTACAAAAACATTCTTCTACATATGCATGGGAATACACTGACATGAAAGGAATTAGTCCTAAGAATTATATACATCACAACTACATTGAGGAAAATTGTAAACCTATCGGACAACCTCAAAGAAGGATGAATCCAAATATTAGGGAAATTTTGAAAGAAGAGTTGCAAAAATTGCTGAATATAAACTTTATTTACCCAATTTCAGATAGCTAGTGGGTTTCTCTTCTAGAGATTGTGCCTAAACATAATGGTGAATTGAGGTTATGTATTGATTATCGAGATTTGAATAAATCTACCCTAAAAGATCATTTTTCTTTTCCCCTAATAGATCAAGTGTTAGATACATTAGCAGGTAAGAAGTACTTCTCATTCTTGGATGGTTTTAGTGGTTACAATCAGATTCAGGTAGCACCTGAAGATCAAGATAAAACCACATTCACCTACCCATTGGGAGCTTATGCCTACCAAGTACTCCCTCTTGGATTATGCAATGCACCTCCAACATTCCAAAGATCATTACTAGGAATTTTTTATGATATGATACATGATTGTGTAGAGGTATATATGGATTACGTTACAGTTTATGATACATTTGAGGAAGCATTAGAAAAATTGGAAAATTTTCTTAAAAGATGTAAGGAAGCAAACCTTTCACTAAGCCATGAAAAATGTTTTATGATGTTTACAGAAGGGATTGTTTTAGGACATCACATTTTAGGAGATGGAATTAAGGTTGATAAATCTAAAGTTGAAGTCATCTCTAAATTATCAATTCCAAGTTGTCAAAATGATGTTAGAAGTTGTGTAGGATTCACAAGATATTCTAGAAGGTTTATAGAAAATTTCACTAAACTAGCATCACCACTCTTCAAATTGCACACCAAAGATTGTGAACTCAATTAGAATCCTAATTGCCAGTTGGCATTTGACGCTTTGAAAGAATTTTTTTTTGATGCATCCATCTTAAGAAGTCCAAATTGGAAACTACCTTTTCATATTTCAATAGATGCTTCTTATAGATCTTTGGGAGCTCTATTAGGACAAAAAGATTTGATCCCTTATTCCATCTACTACACAAGTGAAAACTTGAACCCCACTCTAACTAGAAAGGAATTCATAGTTGTTGTTCGTGCTATCGACAAGTTCAGACATTATAAAACAGGGTAAGAAGCCTTTGTTCATATAGATCACTCTACAATTCGATACTTAATGAATAAACTGATTTCTAATGGCAGAATTATAAGATGGTTTTTACTCATGCAAGAGTTCAACATCGTTGTTTTAGATAGACCTAGAAAACAAAATAAAGTTGTTGATTTCTTGTTTAGAATTGAAAATATCAAAGGTAGCACTCCAGTTGAAGGTAAATTTCCTGATGAATATCCTTTTGCAATAACTACTCAAACTTCTTGGTTTGCAGATATTGCTAATTACTTAGTCATAGGAAGATTACCTTGACAATTGTTCCCTAAGGAGAAAAGTAAAATCATTCAAACAAGTGAAAATTACTCATGGATTACTAATGAATTGTGTAAAACAGGTCTAGATCTCATGATTAGAAGATGTGTTCGAGAAGATGAAATGCCTAAAATTATTAACGCATGCCATGATGAACCTTGTGGTGGACACTTTGCTGACGAGGATAGCCTATAAAATCCTTCATTTAGGATATTATTGACCCTCCATCTTTAGAGATGCCAAAGAGTATTTCAAAATGTGTGAAAGCTATCAAACGATAGGGAACCTTTCTCCCTTAGAAGAAATGACACTACAAACTTAGAAACTCATTGACCCTTTAGAAAAATGGGCTTTGGATTTTGTTGGACCAATTAATCCTCCACCTAAATAAAATAAGTATATTTTTATATGCACTGATTATGTCACCAAATGGGTAGAAGCTAAGGAATTACCTTTTGCTAATGAGAAGTACGTAGTTAATTTTCTTTTTCAGGACATCTTCACTCATTTCAGTGTTCCAAGAGAAATAGTCATAGATCAACGATCTCAATTTAGATATAAAATGGTGGAAAGACTTGTGGAAGAATACTAGATAAAACATAGGAAGTCTACTCCTTACCATCCACAAGCAAATGGTCAAGTTGAATCTGCCAAGAAGGTGATTGAAAGAATTCTCACTAAGGCTGTACATCTACATAGAAGAGATTGGGCAGAGAGGCTTCTTGAACCCTTATGGGCCTACAAAACCACATGGAGGAACACAACATGACATACTCCCTATGAGCTTGTTTATGGGAAGAAATTCTTGTTCCTTATAGAATTTCAAATCAAAACCTTCAAGATGGCAGCCCAATTGGGACTGGATTTATCAAAAGCACAAAAACATAGATTGGCGAAAATCAATGATCTTGATGAAATTAGGCAAGATGCACTTCAAAGAACCAGTTTAGTCCAACAACAAAGTGATAAATGGCATGATAAGTATATCAAGGAGAAGAAGTTTCAAGCAAGATATTGGGCACTTTTGTTCAATTCCAAATTCAAAGATTTTCAATGGAAGTTTTAGACTCATTGGCTTTGGCCATATGAGATTGAAAAAGTCTTTAATAATGGAGCAATGAGAATAAGGACAATAGATGAGAGAAGGGTACCTCTTCTTCTAAATGGTCATCGGTTAAAGATATATAATAAGCCAATTTCAAGGGAGGATTTTGTCAAAACTTTCTAAGATAACACTGAGATGATGTTGATGAAGAAGAATTATTCTTCTCCACTCACTTAGTTTTCCTGTACATATATACAAGAAATACAAGGTGAAAATCAAAGATTTCTATCATCCTATATTTCCTATTCTCTTTCTGTAATAAGTAGTGACATAAAGCTACATTCATTTGCAGTGCCTAATCTACAAATTCATTTCATTTCATTTCATCTCAGTTTACTTTCATTCCCTTTCACTATTACATTCCATTTTTGTTTCATAACACCCCATTTCCATTTGATTTCACATCCATGTTCCATAACCATATTTCATTTTTATCATGTTCTGCAGCTAATTCCATTTCACAGCCAATTTGACTCTATAGCCATATTTCATTCCACAATTCTATTCCAAATAAATGTTGATAGCAGGGAATTGAAGAATATATATTTTTTTAAGATTGATATGCTAAGAAGGGTATCTGCAAATCAACATCAAAGAAAAACAACAAACAAAAAGGTTAAGTTCCAATAGGTAAAAGTGCAAAAATTTATTTTAAAATAACAAGGTTAGAAGATAGAATATGTATAACATAGACATTCATATGTTTCCATGACAAATCATCATTTGATTTTATTCCAATCTCTATCGTACTGCATATTTGCCACACCATCCATCTTTCGTCACATAATGGTCCATAATTAACTCCCTCATTGTTTTTAACGGTCATGACTACAATGTGACATATTTGTCCACATCTCTCCAAAACACTTACCATCTACTTATTTCATGCAAACCCATAGTTCTTTTCACCGTACTTGCAGTCAATCCATTTCGTAAACCAGGAAAGGTAATTGTGAAGGTTAAGGAATTTTGCGAAGCAGAAGGCATGGGACTCATTGTCTGGTCAGAACCGGTAGGAGTAAAGTATATGGAAGGATACCCATAGCTCAAGGAAATGTTGCAGAAGGCTAGATGACTCAAATTCATCAAAAAACTTGATGGCTTTCATAAAGAGATCACAAAATCTTTTGCTAGATCTTTTAATGGTACAAATGTAGAAATTGGAGATATTAAGTTTGTAGTAACAGAGTCGTTCATAACAAAGGCTACAAAACTTCCAAGACATGGTGAAATATGGTTAAAGCACAAGTAATTCCAGAGTGAATCATGGAAATTAATCCTCAAGAACCTAGGTATGGATTTCTCTATTTTTAGAAAAGGAATTCCAATTTCAGCTCCTAGAAGTAAATGGAGGAGCATTCTTTTGATATTATAGAAATTTATCACCTATGAGGGGAGATTCAGGTGGATGTATGTCTACCATATACATTTATTGATGAATTTCCTAGAAAATGGAGAAATCTATCTTCCTTTCTTCTTGCTAAATATCTTAAGAAGAATGGCCTCAAATGTGAAAAAGAAAATAGAGTTCATAGACATGACCATGTACCATCATGGGTTCATAAAGATACTGATTGAGTTTCATTTAAAAGACATAGGAGATACCTTGGAGGATTTCCTCATTAGAAATAATTTTCAAGAAGTAACAAAGTCAGCCAAAGAAGACAATGTTAGAAAATGTAGAAGAAAGAAGATTGGTATAACCATTAAAGACATACCTGAGTCTTCATCACATAAATATTATGAAAAAATAATATCTGAAGAATTGACAGAAATTAGGAAAAAAATCAAACCAAGAGGAAAGATAAGAAAATACAAAAAGGTCACGGAGAAAGAGAATGTAAGTCATCCACAACCTAGAAGAAGCTCTAGACTCCGAGGGTTGGCAAACAAAACACCGTCAAAAGGGATTGAGTTGATAAACTTGGAAGAGGAAACCCTAGAAACTTCTCCTGTTAACATCTCTTCTACACACAGTCCTCAAAATTCTGTTCACCGTCATTTTGAAGGTAGCCCAAGCAGAAGATCTCCAAGCATAAACCCAATACAACAACAAGTATATGATTATGTAGAATCAATGGAGAAGAAAAGTTCCTAAATGAATCTAGAACCCTCTGCCAATCCACAAGAACCTCTTATTGACTCTGTCAAACAGGAAATTTATGAATTAGAGATACTGAACAGACATATCAAAAAGGGAACGAAAACTTGAAGGAACAAAGTTAATTTCACAAGGCTATTCATGATAATACCATTCTGCATCTAGGACTATGGTATAACAAAAATAGGAAGTTGAAAAGAAAGAATAGAAGTCCAAACAGAATAGTCATCAACCTCAAATACAGGCTTCTTATGAGGAAACCCAAAATTATAGTCACATCGAAGAAGAGCAAAAGAAGAAAATTGGATGTACTAGCAGAAGTGTCTAAGGAAATGTATTATAGAAGAAGAACTCACATTTTTGGAAAATTACATGAGGACATGCAATGATTTTGCAGTGGGGGTATGTTGAACCTCAGAATTACCTTGTTCTCACCTTTTTCTCTTGATTTTTCACATGACTACAGATCCAATCAATGATAAATGATAGATTTTGTCTTAGGAAAGAATTAAAATGATCACCATATTATATTTTCATGTTATTGCTATTTTAATATATTTTTGAAAATTAGCTACGGAACGCAACCTATTCTGTAGCTAATAGTGGGTTCTGTAGGTACTCTCATGGTTTGGTAGATTACAGGTGTAAAAAGAAGAATTGGGCCACATCGACATCTCCAGAATCATCTCTATATGGATTCTATCCTACTCACTCGGTCTAGATCGACAGAAAAGCAAGCCTTAATTCATGGTCAAAGATGGAGTCAAATATGTTATCTAGTACCACTAGGACTATTGATTTTCTCTTTCATATCTAATCAAGAGTCTAACAGCTTTGTTGAAGAGTTAATGCAGATTAAGCCACTTGTAGTTGATAAGAAGTTGAGGAGTTAATGCAGATCAGGCCACTTGTAGCTGTTCAGAAGTTTAACAGTCTCATTACAATTCAAATTAAGCCACTTGTAGCATGTCTTCTTATAAACATTCATGATAGATTCGAATCAAGCCACCCGTAACAATATTTTCTCTGAGGAAATTATGTTGTTTTTCTATAAATATTGGTTAAATGAGACCGAGAAGTAGTTAGAAGCTAGAATGGATTATAGGTTTCTTGTTAAAAACTCTGTTTAGACTTCGTTTTGTTGATAATACAAACTCTGTTTTGTCAATGGTGGTTTAAATTTGGATCTTTAATTAACTATCATCCAGCCACATCAGTTGCAGAGGGCCCCTGCACTGAAGGATGTTTTTCACTTGCTGTTTTCATTTTAATTTCTACTACTCTATTTTCTACAAATCCGTTTTCTCTAGTTTTGCTTCATTTCAGTTTGTAACCAATAGTGTAAGGGTAAAAATTACAATTGTGCAAGTCTTATTCTTCTAATATATTGTGTGAGAAATGACTGAATGAAAAATGAAGTAATGAGAATACACAGTTTCTTAGCTTCTTACTATTTTGATTACTCATTTTTTTAGCATAGAACTGTCAATTAGCTATATTAATAGATGGTCTCAAAACCATTTTGAAATGATGACAATTCTAACTTAATTGGTTGAATATCTAATTCATGTAGTGATTAAGCTTACTTAGCACATTGTTAGTTTTACAATCTGTCATATTTTATTTTCTGTTCTCTTGTCATTACTAAGTTGCATCACTTGACATTCCAAAAAATCATTTCAAGGAGATTGATTCTATCAGGTCCCAAAATTGCATGGTTGAATGGCTAAATGAATGCAATTATTGAATTACCTTCTGCATCAGTATTACTTTTGGTTTTAAGAATTATATCCATGGATTAGGACTAAATGGTAGAAAAGGTAGAAGCTATGTTTCTCTTATTAGGTCTTAACTAGTTAAAAATGAATCTTGGTCCATTTTTAGGAGATTAGACTAACTTAGAAACATGTCCTTCCTTTATAAACTCATTAGATCTAATCAAATCTAAACAAAAGAAGTGTATTTTGGTATGGACTGATTATGTCCCCAAATGGGTAGAAGCTAAAGCATTACCTTTTGTTAATGAGAAATCTGTGGTTAATTTTGTTTTTGAGGACATATTCACTCATTTTGGTGTTCCAAGAGTAATAGTGACAGATCAAGGATCTCAATTTACATATAAAATGGTGGAAAGACTTGTGGATGAATACAAGATAAAACATATGAAGTCTACTCCTTACCATCCACAAGAAAATGATCAAGTTGAATCTACCAATAAGGTGATTGAAGGAATTCTCACTAAGACTATACATCTACACAGAAGATATTGGGTAGAAAGGCTTCTTGTACCCTTATGGGCCTACAGAGCTACATGGAGGAATACAACAGGACATACTCCCTATTAGCTTGTTTATGGGAAGCAAGTCATGTTCCCTGTATATTTTCAAATCAAAACCTTCAAGATGCCAGTCCAATTGGGAGTGGATTTATGAAAGGCGCAGAAACATAGATTGGAGCAACTCAATGAACTTAATGAAATTAGGCTAGATACAGCTCAAAGAACCAGTTTAGTTGACCCGCAAAGGGATAAATGGTATGATATGCATATCAAGGAGAAGAATTTTCAAGAAGGTGTTGGCATTGTGATACATATTTTGTACTTCATGGAAACCCACTCATCTCAGATGATAAATTATAGTGCAGCAAAGTTCATGCACTTTCATGCAGAGAAAAGTTCCTTTCATGCAGAGAAAACTTCATGCACTTTCATGCAGAGAAAAGTTCCCAGACTTTCATGCAGAGAAAATTTCCTTTCATGCAGAGAAACATTCACGCACTTTCATGCAGAGAAAAGTTCATGCACTTTCATGCAGAGAAAAGCACATGCACATGGGAAATCTTATGGTTGGTTCATGGTATTAGTCCGACAGTTTTTGATCTTATGGTTTTGGTCAATGGTATTGCATCCAAAAGAATTGAACCCAAGTATTGGGTCCGTGGTATTGTTTCTCAATGGTTTTGGTCCATGGTTTTGAGTGAGGCGTAGCCTATAAAAAGGAAAGGAGATCATTTGGCTAATCACAAGTGTTGAAAATCTTCAGAAGAGAAAGATCTGAATTTATGATAATCGGTTGGTGAGACATAGTTGAATTTGAATCAAGAAGAAATCATAGCATTATAAGTTAGATCTACTGAAGAGTTGGGACCCCTTTGTCGCATGAACAGATTTGCGATTTCGACAGTCTCGGGTATGTTTGAGAACTGATAAACTGTCTAAATCCGGAGGTGCGTAGGAGCGGCAACGACACAGTGTGGAGCTGCGCAGAAACAAAGAAGAAGCAGGTGTGAAGGTGCGCTGAACAGTAGACAATACAGGTGCGGAGTACAGACTCGTCATGGCAGAAGTGCGGATATCCGCAGGTTTCCTTCAGTGAAGTTGCAGACCTTTCTTGAAATACATTTTAGCTATCTTTTATCTGTTTTTGCATAGATATGGGTTTAAATTGGTGTCTGGTTACTGGTGTTATTTTCTGGTTATTGCATTCTGAGAAGTTATTTGTTTAAAGGAGATTGGGTGATGCACATGTACACGATGTTTTGGATCTAGTTTGAAAATCGATGAAACATGGTCCCTGGAAGGAAAGAGAAGGTAGTAGCCTTCTGTAGGTCAGCACCTACGTACTAGTATTTTAGCTAGTACAAGAGATAAGGGGGTTGTAGCTCCCTTCCAGATGAAGCTGGAAAACGAGAGAGGGTTGTAGCTCTTTGCAAGTTGCAGCCTTCATACTGGTAAAAGATTGCACCACTACAAAATCATTGTAAGAAGAAGTTTCTAATTGAAAGTAGATAGAGACATATTGCAGTAGGTGGTTTTCACCCACATGGGTTTCCACCTTACATCTTTTGCTCCTTGGTCTGACTGTCTATTTTGTGTTCCTGCTCATTATTCTATTGTTCTCACATACAGATTAATGACAAACATCTGAAGAATAAATTAAATTATAAGTTTGGAAGGTATATGCAAGTTTCAATTGTCAGATCTGAAAATATTTGTATAAATTGGTAAGAGTTTGATAATACTGATTCACCCCTCCCCCTCCCAGTATTATTTCCAACAATTGTTATCAGAGCAGGTCCTTCATTAGAAGCTTGATCACTTGAAGGAAGATCTATCATCATGAGCAACTACGAGAGAGAAGCATCGATTAGGCCACCAATTTTTGATGGGACCAATTTCATCTATTCGAAGGTAAGAATCGCTGTCTATCTTCAATCTCTTGGTACAAAATTCTGGGATATCATAGATACAGGGTACACTTTTCCATTAGCAACTCCCACAGATCCAGCTGAGAAGAAGTAGTTTGAAACAAATACAAAGGTTGTCAATACTCTATTAGGATGTCTATCTCAATCAGAATTCGTCAAGGTTATGCATTATAAAATTGCAAAAGAAATATGGGACAAGATCGTTCTGAGCTATGAAGGAGATTAACAGGTAAAATGAGAAAAACTTCAAACCCTCATAATTTAGTATGAAAATCTCAGAATGTACAATGATGAAAGTGTGGCTAACTATTTCCTATGAATAGATGAGATTGTTAATTGTATGAAAAACTTGGGTGAAGAAATAAAAGAGGTGGTTGTGGTTGAGAAGGTTCTAAGATCTTTGTCTCCTAAGTTTGAATCAAAAGTTTCTGCAATAGAAGAAAAGGAGAATCTATGGAAAATTACCATGTCACAGCTACACGGAATTCTAACCGCTTACAAAATGAGGAAAGGAGGACCTTTAGATAGGAAAGAAGCTACATTCAAGGCTTTAGACAAAGGAGATTACTATGAGTCAGGACATATGTCAGAAGAAGAGGAAGAATCAAAATTTGTCAAGAACCTTCAACGGGGTGCTGGAAGATTCAGAGGTAAGTTACCCTTCAAATGCTTTTCTTGTGGAAGAGTCGGTCACTATGTTTCCAAGTGTCCTCAGAAAGACAAGCTTGACAAAGGTAAGGAACCTGTTAGATGGAACAAGAAACAAAATGTAAGTAAGAAAAGCTACTACACTCATGAAGACAGTGATGGACTCTCAAATAGTGATGAACATGAATGAGGTAATAACAATAGACTTTTAATGGCTTTTGAAGATGATGATTTCATGGATGCTATAGATGAAGAAGGTCCTTATGAAGAGATTTCTAAACTCAAAATTTGTTTAGAAGAGAAAAATATGATTTTTGATACTCTGCAATTTCAACTGGTTGAAAGGGAAAAACATCATGAAAAGTTAGAATGTGAAATTGTGGGACTTAAAAAAGAGATTGAGAAAAAAAAAGCTCTTAATATTAGATTTGTTAAAGGATCTGAAGCTCTAGATGAGATCATCAATATGCAGCGTTCTGCCCTAATCAAGATAGGTCTGGGATATAATGAAGAAACATCTCAAGCGTAGAAACCATCCACCTCCAAAAGTTATCTTGATGCAGCAAGGAGGAGTGAGCAAAGGCCCAATGGAGATCACCGAGTAAATCAGGGACAATTTACCTCAAGAATGAAAAAAGACTACCAGGTAAACTGGGGGCAGTCCACCTTAAGGATGAACATAAGCTATAATCAACCACAGGTAAAATCTTCTCAATCTACCTCAAGAATGGATGACAGTAGAACCTACAATCATTTGGTTGGTAGATTTGATAATCACAGGAGTTTCTTCAATGGCCATGTTTCTCTTGTCATAACTTTGGTCACAAAGCAGATCAATGTGTTGCCTATAAGACAATCATGACTAGAGAAGCTCAAAAACAAAGAAGTATGACTGGGATCATGAAAAGAACCTACAATAACATTTCTGCTCTTGAAACGAAATTGAATGTTCTATTTGTAACAACTTCGGTCATGAAGATTCTGAATGCAGGAGCAGGTTTCGGCAAAAAACTCAGAAGGAACAAGCCTCAAGTGCCAAAACATGGAGAATGAAAGAACTGCAACCATAAATATGTGGTATAGCCTTATATGCGGAAGGGAAGGAAAATCAATGGTACATTGACAGTGGATGTTCAAAACATATGGCAGGTGATAAGGAAAAGCTTCAGTCGTATAGTGCCTTAGAAGAGGAGAAGAAGGTCTCATTTGCAAATGACACCCCTGCGCTCATAAAAGGTAAAGGTTCTGTTTTGTTGAAAGAAAAGGTCAAATCTGGAAATGTTATCTATGTTGATGGCTTAAAGCATAATCTATTGAGTGTCAGTTAGATGTGCGATCAAGGAACTGAGGTAATATTTCGATCAAATGGATGTAGTGTTCATGATCTTGATACAGGAGAAACAATGATCAAAGGCATAAGGACTCCAAATAATTTATATATATTCAAAGAAGGATAGCGTCAATGCTATCTAAGCAAGAATGATGAACACTGGCTATGGCACTGGAGATTGGGGCACCTAAGCTTCTCACAAATAAGGAAAGCATGCAAATACCAGGTAGTTCGTGGTCTTCCAGACATCAGAATTCCAGACAATACAATATGCAAGTCATGTCAGTTTGGTAAGCAAACCAGGACTAACTTCCCTAGGAAGGAAGGATTAGCTAGAAGGCCACTTGAGCTTGTCCATACTGATGTATGTGGTCCGTTTAGGAAAAGGTCACCTCGGGGAGAAGAATACTTTATATTATTCATTGACAACTATTGAAGGATGGTATGGATAGGACTTATGAAGCACAAAGATGAAGCCTTCGAAAAATTCAAATCCTTCAAATCTTTGGTTGAAAATGAATTAGATCAAAAAATTAAATGCCTCAGATCTGATAGAGGTGGGGAGTTTACCTCAAATGGATTTTTTGATTTTTGTGAAGAACATGGAATAAGAAGAGAATTCTCTACAGCCAGGACTCCTCAGCAAAATGGAGTAGTGGAAAGGATGAACAGAATGGTTCAACAAATGGCTCATGCTATGCTTAATGAGTCTGGAACTCCCTCAACCTTCTGGGGTGAAGCCACATTTGCTACAGTTGTTATTCTCAACAAAACAAATGTCCCGGTGAACAACACTCAAACCCCTTATGAGCTCTGGTATGGTGAGACTCCTTCGATAAAATATTTCAAAATTTTTGGGAGTAAATGCTACATCAAAAATAATGATGAAAATCTTGGAAAGTTTGAACCCAGAGCAGATGAAGGAATTCTTCTCGGTTACTCTCCCCACAACAAAGCATACAAGTGTTACAATAAAAGGATTGGAAAAATTGTTGAAAGTATTGATGTAGTGGTTGATGAAGATGAAAACACTCCTAGGCAGGTAAGATCTGAAGATTTCAAAGATGAAGAGGACTATCCATCTACATCAAATCAGATTCATGATGAAGAAGAAGAGACCAATGAAGCACCAGAAGAACAAATAAGGATAGAAGAAAAGACTCCATCTAGGTACGTTCAGAAGAATCATCCAGAATCTCAAATTTTGGGG
>APFE031627241.1:98457-110694 GCA_000404065.3 Pinus taeda | reverse complement strand
CTAGACCCTAGCCTACTATGGCCTAGCCTAGCCTAATCTAGTTTAGCCTAACCTACTCTAGCCTAGCTTAACCTAATCTTGCCTACTCTACCCTAGCCAAGCCTAGCCTAGCCTAGCCTACTCTTTCCTAGCCTACACTAGCCTATCTTACCCTAGCCTACTCTAGCATAGCCTAACATAACCTTTCCTACTCTAGCCCACTCTACCCTAGGCTAGCCTACCCTAGTCTAGCCTACCCTAGGCTAGCCTACCCTAGGCTAGCCTACTCTAGCCTAGACTACTCCAACCTACTCTAGCCTACTTTAGCATAGCCCACTCTACCTAACTCTAGCCTAGCCAAGCCTAACCTACTCTATCCTAGCTTATCCTACTCTAAGCTAGCCTACTCTAGCCTAGCCTAGCCCACTCTGTCCTAGTATACCCTTGCATATTATACCCTAGGGTAACCTAGTCTATCCTATCCTAACCTATCCTAAATTAGACTAACCTAACCTACATTAGCATAAACTATTGTAGCCTAGCCTAACCTAGCCTAACCTACTCTCGCCTAACCTAACCTAACCTACTCTATCCTATGCTAAACTAGCCTAGTCTAGCCTACTCAAGAATAGCTTAATCTACTCTAGCCTACTCTAGCATAACGTAACCTAACCTAACCTACCCTACTCTACTCTAGCCAGCCTACCCTAGCCTAACCTACTCTAGCCTAGACTACTCTAGCCTACACTAGCCTAACCTAGCCTTACCTAGCTTAACCTACTCTTGCCTAGTCTAACCTAGCGTAGCCTACCCTACTCTAGCCTTTCCTAGCCTAGCCTAGTCTACTCTAGCCTAACCTACTTTAGCCTAGTTTAGCCTACTTTGGCCGCCTACTTTGGCCAAGTCTAGTCTAGCCTAGCCTACTCTCACCTAGTCTACTCTAGCCTAGCCGCCTCTAGCCCATCCATAGCTAGCCTAGCCTAAACCCTAGCCTACTATGGCCTAACCTACTCTAGCCTAGCTTCACCTATCCTTTCCTACCCTACCCTAGCCAAGCCTAGGTTTTCTTAGCCTACTCTAACCTAGCCTAGACTAGCCTAGCTTACTCTAACCTACTCTAGACTAGCCTAACATAGCCTAGCCTACTCTAGCCCATTCTAGATTAGCCTAGCACCTAGGCTAGCCTATATTAGCCTAGACTATTGCAACCTACTCTAGCCTACTCTAGCATATCCTACTCTACCTTACTCTATCCTAGCCAACCCTAACCTACTCTATCCTAGCTTATGCTATTCTAGCATAGCCTATTCTAACCTACTCTAGACTAGCCTAGCCCACTCTAGCCAATTATACCCTAGACCACTCTAGCCTACTCTAACCTGGGTGAACTTAGCGTAGCCCCTACTATAGCCTAGCCTAACCCACTCTAGCCTATTATACCTTAGACATCTCCAGCCTACTCTAACCTAGGAGGACCTAGCGTAGCCCCTACTGTAGCCTTGCCTACTCTAGCATACACTACTCCCACTTACCCTACCCTAGCCTACCCTAGCCTACTCTAACCTAACCTAGCTTAGCCTATCCTACTCTAGCCTAACCTACTCTCTCCTACCCAACCTAGCCTAACCTAGACTATTCTAACATGGACTAACCTAGCCTAACCTAAACTAACCTACCCTATTGTATCATAGCCTACCTTACTCGAGCCTACTATAGCATAACCTAGCCTACTCTATCCTAGGCTAGCTTAATCTAACCTAAGCTAAGCTAAGCTAACTTAACCTAACATAACCTAGCGTAACCTAAACTAGGCTAGCCTAACCTAACCTAGCATAGCCTAGTCTAACCTAACCTAACCTAACCTGGCCTAACATAGACTAGACTAGCCTTACCGAGCCTAGCCTAACCTAGCCTAACCTAACCTTAAATTGTCTAGCCTAGCTTTGTGTAACCTTGCCTAACATAGCCTTGCCTAACCTAGCCTAGCCTTACCTAACCTTGCCTAAACTAACCTAACCTTTCCTAACCTATTCTTTCCTAACCTAGCCTAACATAGTCTTGGATAACATAACCTAGACTAACCCACCCTAGCCTAACCTAACCTAACCTACCCTAGCCTACTCTAGCCTAGCTTAACCTATTCTAGCATGCTCTATCCTAACCTAGCCTAGCCTACCCTCCTCTAGCCTAGCCTACTCTAGCCTACTCTAGCCTAACCTACTCTAACCTAGCCTACTATAGCCTAACCTACCCTACTCTAGCCTAGCCTACCCTAGCCTACTATAGCCTAGCCTAACCTAGCCTAAACTAGCCTAACCTACCCTACTCTACTCTAGCCTCAACTAATCTAGCATAGCCTAACTTAACCTAGTGTAGACCCTACTCTAACCTAGGCAGGCCTAGTGTAGACCATACTCTAGCCTAGCCTAACCTAGCCTAGCTTACTCCAGCCCACCCTAGCCTACTCTACCATAGCCTAGCCTGGACTACTCCAACCCACCCTAGCCTACTCTAACGTAGCCTAGCCTAGACTACTCCAACCCACCCTAGCCTACTCTACTATAGCCTAGCTTAGACTACTCCAGCCCACCCTAGCCTACTCTAACCTAAACTATACTTTCCCAGCATACTCTAGCCTAACCTGCTCCTGCCTACCCTAACCTAGCCTAACCTAGCCTAACCTAACCTATTCTAGCTTGGACTAACCTAACCTAACTTAAACTAACCTACCCTACTCTATCATAGCCTAGCCTACTCGAGCCTACTCTATCCTAGGCTAGCTTAACCTAGCCTAACCTAAGCTTAGCTAAGCTAACCTAACATAACATAGCCTAACCTAGACTAGGCTAGGCTAACCTAAGCTAGCCTAACCTAAGCTATCCTAACCTAGTCTAACCTCACCTAACCTAACCTAACATAACCTATCCTAACCTAGACTAGAATAACCTTGCCTAGCCTAGCCTAGCGTAGCCTAAACTAGCCTAACCTAACCTAACCATTCCTAGCCTAGCCTTGCCTAACCTAGCCTAACATAACCTTACCTGACATAGCCTAACCTAACCTAACCTAATGTTTCCTAACCTAGCCTTGCCTAACCTAGCCCAACGTAGCCTAATGCAGCCTAGCCTTCCCTAACACAGCCTAACCTTGCCTATCGTAGCCTAGCCTAACCTACCCTAGCTAGCACAATCTAACCTACCCTAGCCTATGCTAGCTTAGCCTAACCTGCTCTAGCGTGCTCTAGCCTAATCTCGCCTTGCCTAGCCTCCTCTAGCCTTGCCTACTCTAGCCTAACCTAGTCTAACCTAGCTTACTATAGCCTAACCTACCCTACTCTAGCCTACCCTAGCATACACTAGCCTAATCTACTCTAGCGTAGCCTAAACTAAGTTAACCTACCCTACTCTACTCTAGCCTCAACTACTCTAGCCTACCCTAACTTAGCCTAACCTACTCTAGCTTAGCCTAAACTAGCCTACCCTAGCCTATTCTAGCATAGCCTAGCCTACTCTAGTCTCCTCTATCCTAACCTACTCTAGCCTAACCTAACCTAAGCTAAGCTAGCCTAACCTAATCTAACCTACCCTAGCCTACCCTAACCCACCCTAAACTACTCTAGCCTAGCCTAACCTAGCCTCACCTACTCTAGCCTAGCCTACTCTAGCATAGCCTAACCGACTCGAGCCTAGCCTACTCAAGCCTTCTCTAGCCTAGCCTAGCCTAACTTAGCCCAACCTGCCCTACCCTACTGTAACTTAGCCTAGCCTAGCCCACTCTACCTACACTAGCTTAGCCTAGCCTACTCCAGCCTACCCTAGCATAATGCAACATAGCCTAACCTAGCCTAACCTAACCTAACCTACCCTAGCCTAGCCTAACCTAGCCTAACCTAGCCTATTCTAACCTAACCTAACGTTCCTTCGCCTAGCTTTGTCTAAGCTAGCCTTACATAGCCTTGCCTATCCTAGCCTACCCTAGCCTAACCTGGCCTAACCTTACCTAACCTTTCCTAGCCTAGCTTTTCCTAACCTAGCCCAACGTAGCCTAACCTAGCCTAACCTAGCCCAACGTAGCCTAATGTAGCCTAGCCTAACCTACCCTAGCTAGCGTAATCTAACCTATCCTAGCCTACGCTAGCTTAGCCTAACCTACTCTGGCCTACTCTAGCCTACTCTATTCTAACCTAGTCTAACCTAGCATACTCTAGCCTAACCTACCCTACTCTAGCCTACTCTAGCCTAGCCTAAACTAGCTTAACCTACCCTACTCTACTCTAGCCTCAACAACTCTAACCTAGCCTAACTTAGCCTAACCTACTCTAGCCGAGCCTAAACTAGCCTACCCTAGCCTATTCTGGCATATCCTAGCTTACTTTAGCCTCCTCTAGCCTAACCTACTCTATCCTAACCTAGCATAGCCTAACCTACTCTAGCCTAACCTAACCGAGCCTAACCTAGCGTAACCCACCCTAAACTACTCTAGCCTAGGCTAATGTAGCCTCACCTACTCTAGCCTAGCCTACTGTAGTGTAGCCTAACTGGCCTAGCCTACTCAAGCCTTCTTTAGCCTAGCCTAGCCTAACTTAGCCTAACCTACCCTAACCTACTCGAACTTAGCCTAGCCTAGCCCACTCTACCTATGCTAGCTTAGCCTAGCCTACTCTAGCCTACTCTGGGCTAGCCTAGCCCACCCTACCCTAGCTTAAACTTATTCTACCGTTTCATAGCCTAGTCTAATTTAGTATATCCTAGCCCACTCTAGCTTAGTCTTGCCTAGTCTAACATAAATGTAGATTCCTAAGAGTTTATATATACATATTGTAGTTGAAAATGTTAATAAAATATATTCAAAAGCAATCTTAAAAAATATTTATGTTACAATTTAATTTTATCATAAATATTTAAATTTAAGAGCATTATCACTTTATATTATATAAATTCAAACATTTTTCTTTGTACATTATGTTATTTTAATTAAAAATATGTATATCATACATCATTGTACCATTAATAAATATAGTGCAAAACTTAAATAACATATTAAATATTTAAATTTGAAAATCATTTTAAAAATTAAATTAAACTAAACAACATTAATAAATAAACCATTCAAAAACAAATTAAATTTAATATCATTAATAAAAAATTAGATATAACAAAATTTAGTTAAAATAAATCAAATGTATGAATATACAATTAAAAATACATTGAATTTAACCACAATACTAATGTAAAAAGAGGATGTAACAAAAGTTATAAGATATAAATAAAAAACATATTTCTAAACGAAAAACATGTTTGTAAAATATAAAAATATAATTGAAATTCATTTAGAGAAATCCAATAACCTACACATTTAAATGTACCATACCTTATAAGACATTAAAAAAAAAACATATTTCTAAAATTAAAAATATATTTGTAAAATATAAAAATATAATTGGAGGGCCTATCCAAAAACTGATTATGAGAGGCAATAAGTTAAGTCAACTATATTTTTATTTGAGACATAAAACTCACAAACATATAAATGTAAAAGTAAGAAACCAATTTAAATAAAACCACAAACTTTCATAGAGATAAACTAAATCAATGAATAAATGTAATAATCTGAAATGAGTGGGATACAAATTGGATCAATAAAATTACAATAATAAATTCAGCCCAACTAAAAAAATCAGTAAAAACCACTCTCATAAAACTAAATCATTAAGTGTTAAATATATTAACATAACCAAAACTGAAATGAAAAGATGAAAGGATTAGGTTTCCATGGAGAGCAGAGCTTAGAGGATGGATACAAACTACATCTATCTCTGAGTAAAGGCAGGTGGCTTTGAGATATTTAACCTAAAATACTAAAATATTACTTGAAAATACTCTATATCTTATTCTTGTTGTGGTTTGACATTCTAGTTATTAGAAGGCCGGAAAAAAATAATTATTAGATAAAATCAAATTATTCTTCTATGTATTTATGGAATCCTCCAATTTCTGTATTTTCTTCTCTTAATCCAGCTCCAAGGACAATGTTTACTATTTTATTAATTTATAAATATTCTAAATTTCTTCTACTTGGAAAACAATTAAAAAATTATGGAATAGTATAATCTATAGAATCAAAATCTTGAGGACACTGTTCTAAAGACATGAAAGAAAAGTGAGTATGCAAAAGATTTGATTTATACTTAAATTTTAGATATGGGGAATTATTCATTATTGTTACTCAGATTGACTCATAATTTCTTCCCTGCCTAGTTATATAGAACACCTCTTTGCAAATAACTCGCTATTATTCTCTAAATAGTTAGGAATATCTTGTTGAAATTTGAGGAGTATAAAATTCCAGGTTTAATCCTTAGAAACTTACGAAATAGAAATTCGGGAATACTCGCTGAAATTACAAGATTGGGGTTTGTTTTCAGAGTAAAGCTCAGAGAAAATAGAACTGTAATTGTAATTGCTCTACGATGCAACATAAAACAATGGAACAGATCCCCTTAATACTTTGGAGTGGCTTTGGCTCAGAGGAAATAGAACTGTAATTGTAACTGAAGCCCATGGAGTTTTGTATTGCTCTGCTTCATACAATGCAACAAAAAACAATGAAACAAATCTAGCGAATATTTTTGATTCAATGAGATTATAACGGTTGAAATGAATTAAGAAGAAACTGTTGAGCCGAGGAAACCAGAAGGAAAATGGAATAATAAAACTGAGATGAAAGAAAAATGGAATAATAAAACTGAGATGAACGGACTGTGTTTTTCTTTGAGAGAAGCTCAGAAGGAAATATAGTTGTAAGGGAGATGGAATAATAAAACTGAGATGAACGGACTGGGTTTTGCTTTGAGACAAGCTCAGAGAAAATATAGTTGTAAGGAAGGTTTTTCTAATTCAACTATTTTAATTCAAGAAACATAAAATTAGTATCATTCATGATGAAAGAAACCTACCAGTAGTTAGGTTAATGAAAACTACATAGAAAGAACAGAGCAAGGTTAAAGATCTAAAACTACATGGAAGGAACAGAGCCACAAGATCAAAATAAGACTAAAGATTAAAAGTAATTAACGGGATTGCGAGCAGACTAAGAAGACAAAAAAAAGATTGAACTACATAGCAGACTTAAGCAATTAATGAGATCCATAGAGATATAACCAACAATAAATTTTTAAAGACATTAACATTAGGCCACTCCAGTTAAAAATTCTACTTCAATCTATGCAAACAAAACCAAAGGAACAAATAAATACAAGAAACATACAATATCAGTATTACAGCTCTCTTGTTACCTTTCTGCACTATAAATACATCCCTTCATGACATTGGCTTTCTTTCTTTCATCCATGCATCCCTTCTCGCTGATCTTTAGATCAAAAGATACAAAACAGAAAAACCGAAATGAAAGACGGCCATCCACATCGAAATTCTTACAATTGCAATTGAGGAAAGAACCAGGCTCTTCATCAAAAATAGAGCACGGTTAAAGATCGAAAACTAAATAGACTACCTAGAAAGAACAAATCGAGAATTAATGCCAACGGAGAACATAGTAAGAAGATCAAAATAAAACTAAAAAATGGAAGGAATTAATGGGATTGCGACCGGAAAAAAGATTGAAGTAAATAGTAGACTTAAGCGATTAATGAGATTGAGAGAGAATTTATGCAAACAAAAGCAAAGAATAAATACAAGAAACATACCTATCACATTTGTAACGAATACGAGTATTACAGTTCTCTGGTTACCTTTCTCCACTGTAAATACATAATCCCTTCATGGCATTGTTTTTCTTTCTTTCGTCCATGCATCCCTTCTCCCTAATCTTCTTGGTCGAATTCACATCAAAAAATATCAAACAAAAAAAACCCAAATGAAAAACCCAAACAAACAGGTTCTTCATCAAATCATAACCATACATGGTACAAACACACAACATAGACGGAAGCAGAGGAACCAACACAGAGTCACAACCATCAGAGAAAACACTTCCAAAAAACAAATACAAAAAATTCCATCTCTATTGGTTTAAAAGATTCCATCTCAAAAACGTCGTGATCCGTTGAATGAGCGGATAACACTTCTTGAAATTCTCATCAAAGCAGTTACCATCCACGTGCGTGCAAATTTGAAATTTGCAGGTTCGAATTTGAATATGAATTTGAGGTGGGATTTTTGTTGCCGTCAAATTCAACCAATATTTCTATGTGAGAGATGGTTATATTCTTTTATTTGTAATATAATTTAATTGACGGTTTTCATTTGGTATTTTCAGGTTCGAATTTGAATATGAATTTGAGGTGGGATTTTTGTTGCCGTCAAATTCAACTAATATTTCTATGTGAGAGATGGTTATATTCTTTTATTTCTAATATAATTTAATTGACGGTTTTCATTTGGTTTTAATACCAGTAGAATTAAATTGCTCTTACTTTATTTATTTACTTTTAGCCTTAATACCAATAGAATTCAATTACTAGTTTTATTTTTATTTTTAATTGAAAAATATAGGTTTTTGGATCCAAAGTTATATTTTAGCTATCTTAGTGCATAACAACACATACTTAGAGTTACTTTTCAGTTTGGCATGCATTTCTTAATTTGAAAATGGTAATTTTTTTATATGAAATTATATGTTCAGCCACTTCAAATGTGATTGGTAACTTAAATTAAAATGAAGTTAAACTTAATTATATCGATAAACATGTTTCTTTTAAAATAGAATATGGATTCCAAAATTTTAATCTCATTAGTAATTAGTATTAGATTTATGGTAAGACCATTAAGTATCTGATAAAAAAAATAGTAGTATAAACAAGTCAAAGACTAAGATCTATGTGAAGGTAGTTATGTTTTCTTTCTCATTTTAGTTAAATTGATTAATTAACAAAATATCATATGAGCAAGTTTCATATGAAAAGAGTTATGGTTTTTTAGGCATTTGATATCGTAATATACCCTATCTATAGATTAAGAAACTCTGTAATAAAGTGGATATAAACCTTCATGGATAAAAATCTTCTTCCATGTTGTCTAAAATGAATATATGTTTAACTTATAATAATAGTAATAATGCTAAGATAGTTAATTTCATAATTTTTAAAATTTTAGAAACGTGAGATGTATTATGATGTAAATGTTTTGATGTTTATTATGGATTGATAATTATTGATATTTACTACTAATTTAATTTATATAATTATGCAAGTATGTAAATTTCTATTAAAAATTTGTTTTTTTTTTAATATTGATTATTTAAATACATTTTAAATATTTAAAATCTACTTTAGTACTAAAGGTTTTAAATGTTTGAAAATACATTTTATAGTGAATTACTTGTGTGTTTACATCTTTTTGTTATGGGGAGTGAGATAATTTATCTTATTTCAGTTATTGGATTTGTGTGTTTAAAATTTTTTAGTATAGAGTTTTCTTCCCAAAATAACATGCACACTTTACATTCTATGGTTTGAAGTGTAGAAATAATTTTGACTGTTTTTTTCTTCTTGCTTGGCCTCTCTTCTTTTTTTGTAAGTTTAGATATAATTTATAAATATTTTTTTAGTTTTTATACAGTGTTGAACAACTAAAAGTTTATCTTAGAAGAAAGAAAATTCATATTTAAACGAATGTATTCCTTAGATGAAAGTGTTCTCCAAACTTGCATTCTTGTATTTTCTAAAGAACTATAATTTATTCTAAAGCACTATATGATTTAAAAGATTATTCCTTTCCACTGTACCATAGATTATGTACTTGACATATACAAATATATTTGCATGCTATGCATCTCCACTACATAGTAGATTCGTTGTCATTTTGAGAACAATTTTGTATTTATACATAAAGTGATGTCTACTAAAAATATCAAAGTTTTCATTGTCTTTACCCATTGCTTTATGTTGTATTTCACACAAGTACCATATAACAAGAATCAACTCAACAAGACTACACCCCCCATAATAAGAACTTTTACCAGTTTTTTTTTACTAGTGCAACCGTATAAATTAAATGACTTGTATACACATTAATCCATGAGAAGAATCAAAACACTTATCCCATTATACATCCCACATTATCCAAATAATAAGGAATGATAAAAGTTAACTAAATTATAAATTTTTATCCCCACTTTACCATTAAAATTCTTAACTCAAGTAAATAACTCTTCGTACAATACTAAGTTCTCTCCTTATCCCCACTTTACCATCATTTCTCATGTTTGTAGATCTAAAACTTTCAAAAGAAATATCACCATACACATAAATATAAACTGACAATAATCATAAATGAGTTGTCTAGTGAGTGATATATTTAAATCAAGCCTTATACGATAATTTCATGATATAAAAAATATTCAAATATGGAAAATAAACCAAATGTAAAAACAATCAAGCACAAATTATCACATCCGTCATAATGGATTAGGTAATAACTATTCATAAAATTATACCACATGTAGATATTAGGGCATATATACAATTCAATAAAGCATATGAAATAAAGTGTTATGAAGCCATTATGATATACAAATATAAATAATATAGGGATAATGTGCCAACCCTTTTCCACTTTGAAATTCATATGTTGTGTCTATTGTCCTTCACTGTGCCAAGTGAGGACAATTTCTATCATTTTTGAAAATAAAAAAATCATAATAAAAATGCTATAAATCAGAATGAGGATGATGAGAAAATATTCATTTGATATTTTTCAAATTTAATTCCTATGCTTCAGTTGTATCTCACTATTAATGCATATGAACACTCAATCCATCATTGTGTTATTCTTTAACATGTTTGATACATAAAGATATCTCATCACTTGATGTTGTTTTCTCTACCACATAATCATCTTAGTGTAATCTATCTTCGCGCTTTGTGCCATGTGATGGGTTGACCTAAGATTTGATTTCACCACCGTGATGACTCAATCGCTTCTTTGATGCACTAGATGGATGGATCACCTTATTCGAGTCTTTTTCTACCTGTCCATGTGCTTCATTCAACATCACTAATTTAAAAGCATTAGTAACTTTGGATTCTACTACAGATTAAGAGATGAGCTACATAAATTGTTAATTTCTACAACGCTTGCATATTAGCCTAAATTTATAAAGAAAAACATATAAAACATATAATAACAGAATTATTACCTTTGTAGAACCTTCTTTAGTTCATATGGAAGATTTCATGTGAAATATGACAAAATGTTGTAGGAAAGATGATTTAGAGGGTTTCTACAAGGTAAAAGAGATCAAACTAATGCAGAAAAATGACAAAATGTTACTAATTATGGGCCCATCATTCTCCATACTTAATTTAGTGCATGTCCTCATGCAACTTGAAAAGATTGCAATTTTTTTGTCAAATTTTTTATTTAGAGTATGGTTTCAGATGGTTAGAGGATAATGTCCAGGTTGTTTTGGGTGCCCTTATTTTTCATGGCATGTACCTTTATTTAACATATTGTGAAAACTGGATTTGAGTCTTGTATATTTGTGGGGAGTGCCCTTCTTGACATGTATGTGAAGTGTGGAAGTATGGAGGAATCAAGCAGAGTGTTTGACAATATGCCGGAAAGGAATGGGGTGTCGTGGACTGCCATGATTTTGGGGTATGCTTAAAATGGTCATGGTGAGGAGTCCCTCCGGTACAAAGATTAATTAAATGGCGAGGTCATGTTTGTGGGAATAGGTTTCAAAACACATTGTAAACAAACTAGATCGTCAAGTTTGAAATATCTATTGGAAATAAAAGCATTAAAGAGTATTGAACATTAATATCAAAACCTAAACAATTCACTTGGATACCATCTACAGGAATATAACTTGTAAGGAATGTGCCATCATCTCTAACATTTTTAGCCTTTTCTCACCTCTAAGATAGAAGTCAAGTACACCATTGTTCAATATATTTGGGATCTGCATTGATTAGATTTAAATGTAAAATGATATTGTTGATTTGAATTTGTGGAAAACCTGTGATCAGTTATGAAACCAATGTTTCGGACTACCTTGGTGAGTCCATCATCAGGGCAATGAGATAGTATTTGAGAAGAGAGAATGAATTTTAGAGCTTTATTAATAGTTGAAATTTTTTTAGATTTTGTTATTGTTATTATTTTTGGTCGGCTAATTAATTAATAATTTGAATATTTATTTGAATGAATATTAATTGATTAATTATTTTATTTGATTATATTTATTTATTTTAATTATTAATAATTTTATTATTTTTAATTAATACTATTTTGA
>APFE031627241.1:2897-79025 GCA_000404065.3 Pinus taeda | reverse complement strand
AAAGTGGGATGAATGTGGTGACATAGTAGTGAAATGGAGGTGATATAATGGACATAATAGTGAAAGTGAAATGGAAATGAATGACATTTTCAAGACTCAACAGGTTTATGGAGCACAAGGAAACTAGAATCTTTCAGAGTAACTATAAAAATATTAGCTTCAAGTTGATGAAGAATTATCAGTTATAAGCGTAACAACACTTTTTCATGACAACCTGTGTATGTAAGCATGACTATGTGAACTATGGATGTATACAAAATCTATGTGGAAATAAAGTGATGACCGACTGAAGGGAGGAACATACATATCCAAAGCTCTTAGAGGGAACGTGTGTCATACATTTTTGCATGCCTGTTGAGGGCCTCTTGCGCGCTGGTTGGCTATCCTATCACATGTCACGGGTAGGCCCATACCAACATCTCTTAATTGTCATGACTACCCACCTAACCATGAAATGCCTTGCGCTAACAACACTGAAGTCAGACTGGGCAGCCTGAGTGGAGGACGATCTCCCATACTGTCCCATTTTCTTGTGGAATGTGGCAAAGGAAGAAATGAGTTTTTGAACCAAAAATGACGTAGGTGCAAAGGGAGAGAATATTCTAGTAGTTGTGTGGAGAGGGAGAATGATCAAATTGTGCAAAAGAGACACAAAACGATTGGCTCGGGAGGTTACTATGCATAGAACACACAAAGCACCAAAAATCTATGAAACGAGGGATTTTTGGCTGAAGACACGAGATATGAACTCTATTTTTAAGCTACCAATGTGAAGGCAATAGGAGTGAATATGGGTGAAAATTTAACAATGGAGATAAGTCTATAGTTTGCACTTCCCCTGCCTAAGGAAGATCTCCTGTGTTCGCTGCAAATTCCCAGAAGGTGATGCATAGACCTCATATCCTTCATCTCAAATTCTAATGTTAAATCTGAAATACAACCTATAATCAATCTCTCTACAACTATTCGAATGAGATCATCCACATACAACACTAAAATGTGGGGCTTAGACCCAATCAACAAGAAGTATAGGTAGGGATCCACCTCACTCTTGGTGAAGCCTATGTTTTGCATATTGCTAGCGCTCCTGGAATACCATGCCTTGGGTACCCATTTGAGTCCATATATCGATTGATTAAAACTACATACATAAGTCCCTCTATCATGGACTTCAAACCCCTATGGTTTCTCGATATAGAATTCCTCCTCAATAATGACATTGAGGAAGGTGATATTCACATCCATTTGGTGGATGGTCCACCTTGTCTCAAAAGCTATTGAAAGAAATTCTTTAGTAAAGTAGTATCTAGCTACAGGAGAAAAAGTCTCCTCACGGTCTACTCCCTCTTTATGAGAAAACGCACGATCCGTAAATCTAGCCTTTTATTTCTCCACACTACCATCTTCTACATGATTTTCCTTATAAAGCCACTTCGAAGTCACAACTTACTTCCCCTTTGGTCTAGACACAATCTTTGAAACATCATTCTTCATGATGGAGTTGTTCTCCTCCACCATGGTATCTATCCACACTTCTTGGTTAGCTTCCTCGTCAAAGCTGGAAGGCTTTGAGTCTATGATGATGGTATTCAAATCCATGTACGTCAAAAAATTTCATAAAGGTTTTGTCTCCTTAAAAGTGGACTTGGGAGGTTCAACATGCTCCTGAGTATCTTATAAGGTTTGCTCTACCCACTTGGGCCTACTAAGGGATGTCAAAGGCATTGGCTACTCCTATTGCACTAAAAGTTGTATATATCAACTACTCGAAGTATTTTCTCTCGAATCATCCTTTGGATCCTCCTCCTGAGTCCCCTCTATATCTTCAGGTAGGTCCTCCATTTCCAAGATGCCAATTTCTCCTTGAACTTGGAATCTCGGCTCACCACCGTCTACCACTGATTTGTCAAGAAGGCCCTAGAAGCCTTCAATTCCCCACTGTATCCCAGTAGGATGCCCCTCGCACCTAAGGGATATAACCTTATCCACTTTTCCATAGCTATGTGTATGTAGACTAGACAACCAAATATCCCGAGATGTCCTGTCTCAAATTTCTTTCTTGCGGATGCTTCCTCTAGTGTCTTATCCTCTAGAATCTAATGTGGGCTCCTATTCTGCAAATACATAGTTGTATTGCATGTATCAACCAATAAAATCATCTTCAAACTTTTTTTATGTTTTATGTCCTTCACTTCACGGATGATAAAATGGTTCTTCCTCTCTGCAACCCCATAGGCCAAGTTTTTCTTGCTCTTTATCCCTATCTCCTTGCGTACATTAGTGAACTAATTAGAGGTGTATTCACCCTCATTGTTTGTCCTCAAAACCTTGATATTCTTGTTTTTTCATGTTCTCCACACAAGCTTTGAAAACTCTAAAATGATTGAACACCTCACCCTTGTTTTTTATGAAGTAGATCTAGTCCTTCTTAGGTAAGTAATCAATGAAGGTTACATAGTATGATATGCCATTTAATGAAGATATTCACATAGGCCCTCCTAAATCAGAATGGATCATATTCAAAATTTCTTTGGGTCGAGTTTCATTGCTAGGGAAATATGCATTGAAATTCTTTCCAAGTGTACACCCTTTTCACACCCCTACTCATCCATACTAAATTGTAGAAGCCTAGTGGCCATTCATATCAGTATTGGTAGCGACCTGTGATGGGGATGTCCCATCCCCCATGTTAAACCTCACACATTCTCTTACTAGTGTGCACTAGTGTCTGAGTATGTTGACTCTTAATTTTTTATAAGTTCCCCTCTTGGACTCCAATCCTCACTCCAGTCTTCAAACTAGATCCATTTCGGTAGATGAATACTTTCCCCCTTTGTCTTTTAACCTCATATCCTTTTCCCCCTGTTATTGAGATGGATAAAAGGTATTTCATTATGCCATGTATACATAGTACCTCCTATCCATCAAAGCACACTCTTGACTCAATCTAGAATTAAACTATTCTCCATCCCTTCACTGCATACTCGGCCTGATTGCCAAGTCAATATGGATCCCTGAGTCATCCTCTATAAAACTATTGAATAACTCTCTAGCCTTTTTCATGTGGTGGCAGGTGCCATTATCCAAGTACCAAGCACTTCAAACAAAAGTGTTGGCAGAAAAGCAAGACATAAGTGAAAATTCACACTTGAACTTGGAAGCAAGCTCAATCAACTATGTCTTTGTTGTCACCACAACTATTTGTGACTTGCAATTGTCTTCCTTTACGGAAACCGAGAAGAAAAGTGGTGATTGTAATGGAAGATATATCATTCAATCTTTACTCATATCTCTCTTATGTCCATAGTATTGTCCCTCTCCTTGACATTCGTCCTTGTTGATGGAAACTTTTCCTTTGGTATTTTTCGTCTTGCTAACCAAGGCTAAGTTTTCATCTGTTTCTCCTCCTTGTTGGTTATTCCCGAACTCTTTATGAGTCTCCTCTTGGATGTCGTCAGTCTCTCCCAATTTGAAAGATGTTCCCATGCATATTCCCATGATGAACGGTTCCTAGGCCTTGGTGAACCTATTCAAAGCAACATTCACTAGCTCTACATCCAATATAGCTTCTTCAATAGTTGCAAGTTGGTCATCGATCTATGTGACCCTCATAAGGTATTTTGTCACATTTTCAAAGGGGTTCATTTTACACACTTTGAGTTTATTTTATAGTATATTTTTCTGACTCATGCTATCACTTTGAAAAAGCGATACCAAGTTATCAAACATGTTCTTAGATATAGTATTTTTTGCAACATGAAAAATCATGTGATCCTTAATAGCTTCGAGGATCACCCCTTATGAATTTATGTCCTTATTATCCCATGTTGCCTACACTTCAAGGTCCACTACCACTAGTGTCTCTGTGCTCCTTAATGTCCACTTTAGAATTAGACATGACTTCACATAAGTCTTGTTCCTTCGAGATCACCTAGATTCTTGCCTTCCATGGAAATAAATTTGAAACCTCATCAATTCGATCCTCAAATTTCACACTGGTTATTGACATGTCAGTCTCGAGGTACCTCTATGAAGTTGGCTGAAATAACCCAGGAAATAAAAGATTTTATTTTCTTTCAAAAAAAGTTCTTTGGTACCTTGTTAAAGTATCCTAAAACTATTCATCTAAGCAAATAGTTTAGAACTAGTTGCTAGAATTATAAAATCTTGCATGCAATGAAAAACGAAAAAATCAATCACACAGTGCATGATTTATTTACGCTCTCTTAGATTAGCTCATCATTCAAAAATTATATTCATAACTTACAAGGGCTCCCTTATAAGGAAAATTGCTTTGAGAAATTAACCAAACGAACAGCAAACATGAAAATTTCAGTCTGCATGGAAATCAAGGTAGAATGCTCTCCAAATTCATATGACTACACATAATTTATATGATGGTATAAAATTTATATGGACAACTGTACAACCTAATCTTTTACTTGTTGCTAGCTAGCTACTTCTCCTTGCTAAAAACTGGATATCTTCTCCTTGTTGAACTGCTACTGAAATCCTCACCAATTAATAAAAATAAAATCTCTAATTTCCTCATTCACTCATGTGACTTTTGAAATGAATGCTCTTTGTCCTTTTTTGTCTCTTTCTTTTACAACTTTGACATGAGCCAAAAAATTAATCTTCAACGAATGAGATATAACTGCGTGTTCAACGGTAGTCACTTTATTAATTAAAAGTCAACTTAATTAAAAAATGTCCACTTTGTTAATTATTCAATAAAGTTAACTTTTGAAAAACCATACGATACTTTTAATGGAAATCTCCATAAGCATACACCCTCATGGAAATACTTGTATGAGATACAAACACTAACATTGTATGTCTGCGAAAATGATTCAAGAAACATCTACCATATTCTTTATCAACATCCCTCTCTACTCCAAACACAATAACTTGAAGCAAACACTCCTTATTCGAGTATTTCTTTAAACTCCAATCTACATCCATGTGCTTCTACTATGTTCCAAGTCAATCCTTGTGATGCTTTTCTAGGTTTCATTTACCATGGTTCACGTATCCATGAACCATCACTTCATGTAAGCAATGAGTTCATTAGGTTTAAAACTAAGGGATGATTGATTTAGTAGGAGGAAATGATGTTTGTTATAATCACAATGGAAACCTTGAATTGTATGGTTTGAATATTGGATGCGATGCTCAAGTAAGTGCCAGTGTATGATATCTAAACATTCCTTTGTCTAACTGTAATAGCTTCAACTCCATTAATTTGTAACCCATCATTCCTAATGAATTTTTTCCATCTTGGTGCTAAAATCTATGATCATTTGATTTAGGAGACTTGCGACCGTAATTTCTTTGATAGTGAGTTACCCCCTAGTGTGTCAATGTAAACTATCCTTTCCCATAACTCTCATTTCTTGTTATTTCTTTAATGGTTGAGTGGAATCCATTAAAGCCACTAATGCTACTATGAAACCAAAGGTTCTTGGGAGCTCCGACTCAATTGGAGAGTTATTCTCAAGGTTTAACATAACTTCACTCATGGATGCTACTCAAGCATTCCACCTCCTATAGTGATGATATTTTCATGCCTGCACCTATGGGAATTTTAAGACTTTAGAGCTTATGAAATTAATAACTATGAGGAAACTGCAATAATTGTTGACCTCAAGGGGCATAACTAATCTTCTACATAGTCATGATAAGCTAAACCACGCTGACGCAAATTTTCATTCATCCACTTGGATAAATTTCCTACACATTGAAGGCACCTCACATAAAGTGTCCCTATTTGGTCTCATATTATGCCCATAACGTTCTCTAGTTCCTCCAACTGTTATGCATCATTGATATGTAAACTGTAAAAAACTCATACACAAGAGTTTTTGGTATTTTTGCTTTATCTCATCAGTGATCCAGCTAAGGATAACTTCTGGCATCCTTCAACACCATTATATAATTGATCATTCAATAGACTTACATTAGTATTCCATAGGTCCATAACTTATTCTTAGCAAATGAAATCTATTTGATTCGATCATTAACATGATTATTTTTGTTGGTTTATAGGATCATGGTATTGGGAAACCCATGGTATTATCCCATGATATTTGATGTGATTAAGCTAATTTTAAGGCTTGAAGGAATCCATTGTAAAATACCTCAAGTGGCTTGCTTTTTAGCTGGCTTGGATTATGGTAATAAAGATATATATCTCGAGTTTTGACTTTCCTGGTAAAGTGTGTCTAAGGTAAATATTGACTCTTACGTACATGTTTTCCATGTGTATAATCATTTGTGTTCATTTTATTTCTCCAATTGTGCTATGATACCACATGTTAAAAATGGAGTGTAACTAGAGAAATGAAATAAACTCATGGTACACATGTAGCAAAGAGTCGATATTTACCCTCGAAACCCTTTAGTGGGGAAATTAGAACTATAATTATTATATATTGACCTTATCCAAGTTGACCAAACACTAGGCCACCTGAGGAATTTTATGGAGTTCTTCAAGACTTTAAATATGATTTATCAGATTAAATACCATGGGTCACCCATGCCATGGGCTCATAGAACACCAATGATAAATCCATGAATGACCAACAAGGTTATCTTAAATACTTTGTGAGTCAATATTAACCTAACATAAGACACATAGGATTCATGTTATGGTGAATAATTATCAAGTAGAACATCAATCTACAATCTTGTAGATTGTAGGTGAAATAAATGGAATTAAATTTTCTTTATTAATTGATCCAAAACACAATAAAACGTTTATTTCTCCAAATTCATTATTTAGATATGGTTTAATGGAATGCAAGAAAATTCATTATAAATTGTTTGAGATTAATTTAATTATTAAAAAGGGGTAGAACAATTGTTAAAATATTCCAAACTTACTTTGAGAGCATGTTGTACTTAGATACTATAATATATTACCACATTGGTATCCAATGTTATAGTTCTTGTTACGAATTAGTTGGGAGCTCATGAAATAATTCTTGATATGAAAGGTAAGTTACGTTAATTTGTATATGATTTAGGGAAAAGGAGAATCTTGGTAGGAACCTAGAGATAAGCATCTCTAAGATTCCCTACCCTACTCTAGCCTTGCCTAGCCTTGCCTAGCCTAATCTAGCCTAATCTAGTCTATCATAGCCTAGCCTACTTTAGCCTAGTCTCGTCTATTCTCGCCTAGCCTAGACTACTCTAGCCTAACCTAGCCTACTCTAACCTAGCCTACACTAACAGAGGCTAACCGAGCCTATCCTAGCCTAGCCTAACCTAGACCCTAGCCTACTATGGCCTAGCCTAGCCTAATCTAGTGTAGCCTATCCTACTCTAGCCTAGCTTAACCTAATCTTGCCTACTCTACCCTAGCCAAGCCTAACCTAGCCTAGCCTACTCTTGCCTAGCCTACACTAGCCTATCCTACTCTAGCCTACTCTAGCATAGCCTAACATAACCTTTCCTACTTTAGCCCACTCTACCCTAGTCTAGCCTACCCTAGGCTAGCCTACCCTAGTCTAGCCTACCCTAGGCTAGCCTACTCTAGCCTAGACTACTCTAACCTACTCTAGCCTACTCTAGCATAGCCCACTCTACCTAACTCTAGCCTAGCCAAGCCTAACCTACTGTATCCTAGCTTATCCTACTCTAAGCTAGCCTACTCTAGCCTAGCCTAGCCCACTATGTCCTGGTATACCCTTGCATATTATACCCTAGGGTAACCTAGTCTATCCTATCCTAACCTATCCTAAATTAGACTAACCTAACCTACTATACATTACCATAAACTACTATAGCCTATCCTAACCTAGCCTAACCTACTCTCGCCTAACCTAACCTAACCTACTCTATCCTATGCTAAACTAGCCTAGTCTAGCCTACTCAAGCATAGCTTAACCTACTCTAGCCTACTCTAGTGTAACGTAACCTAACCTAACCTACCCTACTCTACTCTAGCCAGCCTACCCTAGCCTAACCTACTCTAGCCTAGACTACTCTAGCCTACACTAGCCCAACCTAGCCTTACCTAGCTTAACCTACTCTTGCCTAGTCTAACCTAGCGTAGCCTACCCTACTCTAGCCTTTCCTAGCCTAGCCTAGTCTACTCTAACCGAACCTACTTTAGCCTAGTTTAGCCTACTTTGGCCTAGTCTAGTCTAGCCTAGCCTACTCTAACCTAGTCTAATCTACCCTAGCCGCCTCTAGCCACCCATAGCTAGCCTAGCCTAAACCCTAGCCTACTATGGCCTAACCTACTCTAGCCTAACTTCACCTAGCCTTTCCTACCCTACCCTAGCCAAGCGTAGCCTTTCCTAGCCTACTCTAACCTAGCCTAGACTAGCCTAGCTTACTCTAGCCTACTCTAGACTAGCCTAACATAGCCTAGCCTACTTTAGCCCATTCTAGACTAGTCTAGCCCCTAGGCTAGCCTATATTAGCCTAGACTACTGCAACCTACTCTAGCCTACTCTAGCATATCCTACTCTACCTTACTTTATCCTAGCCAACCCTAACCTACTCTAACCTAGCTTATGCTATTCTAGCATAGCCTATTCTATCCTACTCTAGACTAGCCTAGCCCACTCTAGCCAATTATACCCTAGATCGCTCTAGCCTACTCTAACCTGGGTGAACCTAGTGTAGCCCCTACTATAGCCTAGCCTAACCCACTCTAGCCTATTATACCTTAGACAACTCTAGCCTACTCTAACCTAGGTGGACCTAGCGTAGCCCCTACTCTAGCCTTGCCTACTCTAGCATAGACTACTCCCACCTACCCTACCCTATCGTACCCTAGCCTACTCTAACCTAACCTAGCCTAGCCTATCCTACTCTAGCCTAACCTACTCTCTCCTACCCAACCTAGCCTAACCTAAAGTATTCTATCATGGACTAACCTAGCCTAACCTAAACTAACCTACCCTATTGTATCATAGCCTAGCTTACTCGAGCCTACTATAGCATAACCTAGCCTACTCTATCCTAGGCTAGCTTAATCTAACCTAAGCTAAGCTAAGCTAACTTAACCTAACATAAACTAGGGTAACCTAAACTAGGCTAGCCTAACCTAACCTACCATATCCTAGTCCAACCTAACCTAACCTAACCTAGCCTAACATAGACTAGACTAGCCTTACCTAGCCTAGCCTAACCTAGCCTAACCTAACCTAAAATTGTCTAGCCTAGCCTTCTGTAACCTTGCCTAACATAGCCTTGCCTAACCTAGCCTAGCCTTACCTAACCTTGCCTAAGCTAACCTAACCTTTCCTAACCTATTCTTTCCTAACCTAGCCTAACATAGTCTTGGATAACATAACCTAGACTAACCCACCCTAGCCTAGCCTAACCTAACATACCCTAGGCTACTCTAGCTTAGCTTAACCTATTCTAGCATGCTCTATCCTAACCTAGCCTAGCCTACCCTCCTCTAGCCTAGCCTACTCTAGCCTACTCTAGCCTAACCTACTCTAACCTAGCCTACTATAGCCTAACCTACCCTACTCTAGCCTAGCCTACTCTAGCCTACCCTAGCCTACTATAGCCTAGCCTAACGTAGCCTAAACTAGCCTAACCTACCCTACTCTACTCTAGCCTCAACTAATCTAGCATAGCCTAACTTAACCTAGCGTAGACCCTACTCTAACCTAGGCAGGCCTAGTCTAGACCATACTCTAGCCTAGCCTAACCTATCCTAGCTTACTCCAGCCCACCCTAGCCTACTCTACCATAGGCTAGCCTCGACTACTCCAACCCACCCTAGCCTACTCTACCGTAGCCTAGCCTAGACTACTCCAACCCACCCTAGCCTACTCTACTGTAGCCTAGCTTAGACTACTCCAGCCCACCCTAGCCTACTCTAACCTAAACTATCCTTTCCCAGCATACTCTAGCCTAACCTGCTCCTGCCTACCCTAACCTACCCTAACCTACCCTAACCTAGCCTAACCTAACCTATTATAGCTTGGACTAACCTAACCTAACTTAAACTAACCTAACCTACTCTATCGTAGCCTAGCCTACTCGAGCCTACTCTAGCCTAACCTAGCCTAACATAACCTTACCTGACATAGCCTAACCTAACCTAACCTAATGTTTCCTAACCTAGCCTTGCCTAACCTAGCCCAACGTAGCCTAATGCAGCCTAGCCTTCCCTAACACAGCCTAACCTTGCCTATCGTAGCCTAGCCTAACCTACCCTAGCTAGCACAATCTAACCTACCCTAGCCTATGCTAGCTTAGCCTAACCTGCTCTAGCGTGCTCTAGCCTAATCTCGCCTTGCCTAGCCTCCTCTAGCCTTGCCTACTCTAGCCTAACCTAGTCTAACCTAGCTTACTATAGCCTAACCTACCCTACTCTAGCCTACCCTAGCATACACTAGCCTAATCTACTCTAGCGTAGCCTAAACTAAGTTAACCTACCCTACTCTACTCTAGCCTCAACTACTCTAGCCTACCCTAACTTAGCCTAACCTACTCTAGCTTAGCCTAAACTAGCCTACCCTAGCCTATTCTAGCATAGCCTAGCCTACTCTAGTCTCCTCTATCCTAACCTACTCTAGCCTAACCTAACCTAAGCTAAGCTAGCCTAACCTAATCTAACCTACCCTAGCCTACCCTAACCCACCCTAAACTACTCTAGCCTAGCCTAACCTAGCCTCACCTACTCTAGCCTAGCCTACTCTAGCATAGCCTAACCGACTCGAGCCTAGCCTACTCAAGCCTTCTCTAGCCTAGCCTAGCCTAACTTAGCCCAACCTGCCCTACCCTACTGTAACTTAGCCTAGCCTAGCCCACTCTACCTACACTAGCTTAGCCTAGCCTACTCCAGCCTACCCTAGCATAATGCAACATAGCCTAACCTAGCCTAACCTAACCTAACCTACCCTAGCCTAGCCTAACCTAGCCTAACCTAGCCTATTCTAACCTAACCTAACGTTCCTTCGCCTAGCTTTGTCTAAGCTAGCCTTACATAGCCTTGCCTATCCTAGCCTACCCTAGCCTAACCTGGCCTAACCTTACCTAACCTTTCCTAGCCTAGCTTTTCCTAACCTAGCCCAACGTAGCCTAACCTAGCCTAACCTAGCCCAACGTAGCCTAATGTAGCCTAGCCTAACCTACCCTAGCTAGCGTAATCTAACCTATCCTAGCCTACGCTAGCTTAGCCTAACCTACT
Organism: Pinus taeda; assembly: GCA_000404065.3. Lineage (NCBI taxonomy): Eukaryota > Viridiplantae > Streptophyta > Pinopsida > Pinales > Pinaceae > Pinus > Pinus taeda. Next base: position 67,858 of record APFE031627241.1, on the reverse strand, counting down.
CTGGCCTACTCTAGCCTACTCTATTCTAACCTAGTCTAACCTAGCATACTCTAGCCTAACCTACCCTACTCTAGCCTACTCTAGCCTAGCCTAAACTAGCTTAACCTACCCTACTCTACTCTAGCCTCAACAACTCTAACCTAGCCTAACTTAGCCTAACCTACTCTAGCCGAGCCTAAACTAGCCTACCCTAGCCTATTCTGGCATATCCTAGCTTACTTTAGCCTCCTCTAGCCTAACCTACTCTATCCTAACCTAGCATAGCCTAACCTACTCTAGCCTAACCTAACCGAGCCTAACCTAGCGTAACCCACCCTAAACTACTCTAGCCTAGGCTAATGTAGCCTCACCTACTCTAGCCTAGCCTACTGTAGTGTAGCCTAACTGGCCTAGCCTACTCAAGCCTTCTTTAGCCTAGCCTAGCCTAACTTAGCCTAACCTACCCTAACCTACTCGAACTTAGCCTAGCCTAGCCCACTCTACCTATGCTAGCTTAGCCTAGCCTACTCTAGCCTACTCTGGGCTAGCCTAGCCCACCCTACCCTAGCTTAAACTTATTCTACCGTTTCATAGCCTAGTCTAATTTAGTATATCCTAGCCCACTCTAGCTTAGTCTTGCCTAGTCTAACATAAATGTAGATTCCTAAGAGTTTATATATACATATTGTAGTTGAAAATGTTAATAAAATATATTCAAAAGCAATCTTAAAAAATATTTATGTTACAATTTAATTTTATCATAAATATTTAAATTTAAGAGCATTATCACTTTATATTATATAAATTCAAACATTTTTCTTTGTACATTATGTTATTTTAATTAAAAATATGTATATCATACATCATTGTACCATTAATAAATATAGTGCAAAACTTAAATAACATATTAAATATTTAAATTTGAAAATCATTTAAAAAAATAAATTAAACTAAACAACATTAATAAACAAATCATTCAAAAACAAAGTAAATTAAATATCGTTAATAAAAAATTAGATATAACAAAATTTAGTTAAAATAAATCAAATGTATGAATATAAAATTTAAAATACATTGAATTTAACCACAATACTAATGTAAAAAGAGGATGTAACACAAGTTATAAGATATAAATAAAAAACATATTTCTAAGCGAAAAACATGTTTGTAAAATATAAAAATATAATTGAACTTCATTTAGAGAAATCAAATAACCTACACATTTAAATGTTCCATACCTTATAAGACATAAATAAAAAACATATTTAGAAATTAAAAATATATTTGTAACATATAAAAATATAATTGGAGGGCCCATCCAAAATTGATTATGAGAGGCATAAGTTAAGTCAACTATATTTTTATTTGAGACATAAAACTCACAAACATATAAATGTAAAAGTAAGAAACCAATTTAAATAAAACCACAAACTTTTATAGAGATAAACTAAATCAATGAATAAATGTAATAATCTGAAATGAGTGGGATACAAATTGGATCAATAAAATTACAATAATAAATTCAGCCCAACTAAAAAAATGAGTAAAAACCACTCTCATAAAACTAAATCATTACGGTGTTAAATATATTAACATAACCAAAACTGAAATGAAAGGATTAGGATTCCATGGAGAGCAGAGGTTAGAGGATGGATACAAACTACATCTATCACCGAGTAAAGGCAGGTGGCTTTGAGATATTTAACCTAAAATACTGAAATATTAATTGAAAAATACTCTATACCTTATTCTTGTTGTGCTTTGACATTCTAGTTATTAGAAGGGAGGAAAAAAATAATTATTAGATAAAATCTAATTATTCTTCTATGTACTTATGGAATCCCCCAATTTCTGTATTTTCTTCTCCTAATCCAACTCCAAGGACAATGTTTACTATTTTATTAATTTATAAATTTTCTAAATTTCTTGTACTTGGAAAACAATTAAAAAATTATGGAATAGTATAATCTATAGAATCAAAATCCTGAGGACACTGTTCAAAAGACATGAAAGAAAAGTCAGTATGCAAAAGATTTGATTTATACTTAAATTTTAGATGTGGGGAATTATTCATTATTGTTACTCAGATTGACTCATAATTTCTTCCCTGCATAGTTATATAGAACACCTCTTTGCAAATCACTGGCTATTATTTTCTAAATAGTTAGAAATATCTTGTTGAAATTTGAGGAGTATAAATTCCAGGTTTAATCCTTAGAAACTTACGAAATAAAAATTCAGGAATACTCGCTGAAATTACAAGATTGGTGTTTTTTTTAGAGTAAAGCTCAGAGAAAATAGAACTGTAATTGTAATTTCCCTGCGTCACACGATGCAACATAAAACAATGGAATGGATCCCCTTAATACTTTGGAGTGGAGAGGAATATTGGCTCAGAGGAAATAGAACTGTAATTGTTACTGAAGCCCATGGAGGTTTCTGCTTCATACCATGCAACAAAAAACAATGAAACAGATCGAGCCAATATTTTTGATTCAATGAGATTATAACGGTTGAAATGAATTAAGAAGAAACTGTTGAGGGGAGGAAACGAGAAGGAAAATGGAATAATAAAATTGAGATGAACGGACTGTGTTTTGCTTTGAGAGAAGCTGAGGAGGAAATATAGTTGTAAGGGAGATGGAATAATAAAACTGAGATGAACGGACTGGGTTTTGCTTTGAGACAAGCTCAGAGAAAATAGAGTTGTAAGGGAGGTTTTTCTAATTCAACTATTTTAATTCAAGAAACATAAAATTAGTATCATTCATGATGAAAGAAACCTACCAGTAGTTAGGTTAAAGAAAACTACATAGAAAGAACAGAGCAAGGTTAAAGATCTAAAACTACATGGAAGGAACACAGCCACAAGATCAAAATAAGACTAAAGATTAAAAGTAATTAACGGGATTGCGAGCAGACTAAGAAGACAAAAAAAAAGATTGAACTACATAGCAGACTTAAGTAATTAATGAGATCCATAGAGAAATAAAGAAGAATAAATATTTAAAAACATTAACATTAGGCCAGTCCAGTTAAAAATTCTACTTCAATCTATGCAAACAAAACCAAAGGAACAAATAAATACAATAAACATACAGTATTAGTATTACAGCTCTCTTGTTACCTTTGTGCACTGTAAATACATCCCTTCATGACATTGACTTTCTTTCTTTCATCCATGCATCCCTTCTAGCTGATCTTCAGATCAGAAGATACAAAACAGAAAAACCCAAATGAAAGACACCCATCCACATCGAAATTCTTACAATTGCAATTGATGAAAGAAACAGGCTCTTCATCAAAAACAGAGCACGGTTAAAGATCGAAAACTAAATAGAGTACATAGAAAGAACAAATCCAGAATTAATGCCAACGGAGAATAGAGCGAGAAGATCAAAATAAAACTAAAAAATGGAAGGAATTAATGGGATTGCAAGCGGACTAAGAAGAGGGAAAAAAGATTGAAGTACATAGTAGACTTAAGCGATTAATGAAATCGAGAGAGAATTTATGCAAACAAAAGCAAAGAATAAATACAAGTAACATACCTATCACATTTGTAACGAATACAAGTATTACAGCTCTCTGGTTACCTTTCTCCACTGTAAATACATAATCCCTTCGTCCATGCATCCCTTTCTTTCTTTCGTCCATGCATCCCTTCTCGCTAATCTTCTTATTCAATTCACATCAAAACAATCAAAAAAAACCCAAAGGAAAAACCCAAACACAGGCCCATACATGGTACAAACACCAACATAGACGGAAGCAGAGGAACCAACACAGAGTCACAACCATTAGAGAAAACACTTCCAAAAAGAAAATACAAAAAAATCCATCTATTGGTTTAAAATCACCGCACACAACCTCATCTATTTCCAAACAACATAAAGATTCCATCTATATTGATTTAAAAGATTCCATCTCAAAAACGTTGTGAACCTTTGAATGAGCGGATCACACTTTACCACAACGTCTATAACAAAAAAGTTGTAAGATGCTTTTCTTGAAATTCTCGTCAAAGTAGTTAGCATTCACGTACGTGCAAATTTGGAATTTTCAGGTTTGAATTTGAATATGAATTTAAGGTGGTTTTTGTTGCCGTCAAATTCAACTAATATTTTTATGTGAAAGATGGTTATATTCTTTTATTTTTAATATAATTTAATTGACGGTTTTCATTTGGTTTTAATAACAGTAGAATTAAATTGCTCTTTAAACTTTATTTATTTATTTTTTTAAGCCTCAATACCAATAGAATTGAATTACTAGTTTTATTTTTATTTTTAATTAAAAAATATAAGTTTTTGGATCCGAAGTTATATTTTAGCTATTTTAGTGCATAACAACACATATTTTATGTATAAGTTCTGTCTAGTCCGTGCTTTTTACTATCCACAATTAATGTTTCAAGGTTACTAGAAGTGACCCAAGAGAGCTCCTTACATTTTTCTTTTTCTTCCATATGTACTCAATAATATATATAGTATGTTTTCATTTAGGTTTCAATATTAAGTAAAATATATAGCATGTTTTTATTTAGGTTTCAATAGTAATAGAGTTATTTTTCAGTTTGGCATGCATTTTTTAATTTGAAATTGGTAATTTTTTTATATGAAATTATATGTTTAGCCACTTCAAATGTGATTGGTAACTTCAATTAAAATGAAGTTAAACTTAATTATATCGATAAGCATGTTTCTTTTAAAATAGAATAGGGATTCCAAAATTTTAATCTCATTATTAATTAGTATTAGATTTATGGTAAGACCATTAAGTATTTGATAAAAAAAAATTAGTAGTATACACAAGTCAAAGACTAAGATCTATGTGAAGGTAGTTATGTTTTCTTTGGCATTTTAGTTAAATTGATTAATTAACAAAACATCATATGAGCAAGTTTCATATGAAAAGAGTTATGGTTTTTTAGGCATTTGATATCGTAATATACCCTATCTATAGATTAAGAAACTCTGTAATAAAGTGGATATAATCATGGATAAAAATCTTCTTCCTTGTCTAAAGTGAATATATGTTTAACTTATAATAATAATAATAATGCTAAGATAGTTAATTTCATAATTTTTAAAATTTTAGAAACGTGAAATGTATTATGATGTAAATGTTTTGATGTTTATTATGGATTGATAATTATTAATATTTACTACTAATTTAATTTATATAATTATGCAAGTATGTAAATTTCTATTAAAAATTTGTTTTTTTTTTAATATTGATTATTTAAATACATTTTAAATATTTAAAATCTACTTTAATACTAAAGGTTTGAAATATTTGAAAATACATTTTATAGTGAATTAATTGTGTGTTTACATCTTTTTGTTATGGGGAGTGAGATAATTTATCTTATTTCAGTTATTGGATTTGTGTGTTTAAAATTTTTTAGTATAGAGTTTTCTTCCCAAAATAACATGCACACTTTATATTGTATGGTTTGAAGTGTAGAAATAATTTTGATTGTTTTTTTCTTCTTGCTTGGCCTTTCTCTTCTTTTTCGGTAAGTTTAGATATAATTTATAAATATTTTTTTAGTTTTTATACAGTGTTGAACAACTAAAAGTTTATCTTAGAAGAAAGAAAATTCATATTTAAACGAATGTATTCCTTAGATGAAACTGTTCTCCAAACTTGCATCCTTGTATTTTCCAAACAACTATAATTTATTCTAAAGCACTATATGATTTAAAAGATTATTCCTTTTGTACCATAGATTATGTACTTGACATATACAAATATACTTGCATGCTATGCATCTCCACTACATAGTAGATTCGTTGTCATTTTGAGAACAATTTTGTATTTATAAATAAAGTGATGTCTACTAAAAATATCATAGTTTACATTGTCTTTACCCATTGGTTTATGCTGTATTTCACATCAGTACCATATAACAAGAATCAACTCAACAAGACTACACCCCCCATAATAAGAACTTTTACCAGTTTTTTTCTTTTTTTTACTAATGAAACCATATAAATTAAATGACTTGTATACACATTAATCCATGAGAAGTATCAAAACACTTACCCCATTATACATCCCACATTATCCAAATAATAAGGAATGATAAAAGTTAACTAAATTATAAATTTTTATCCCCACTTTACCATTAAAATTCTTAACTCAAGTAAATAACTCTTCCTACAATACTAAGTTCTCTCCTTATCCCCACTTTACCATCATTTCTCATGTTTGTAGATCTAAGACTTTCAAGAGAAATGTCACCATACACATAAATATAAACTGACAATAATCATAAATGAGTTGTCTAGTGAGTAATATATTTAAATCAAGCCTTATATGATAATTTCATGATATAAAAATATTCAAATATGGAAAAGAAACCAAATGTAAAAACAATCAAGAACAAATTATCGCATCCTTTATAACGCATTAGGTAATAACTATTCATAAAATTATACCACATGTAGATATTACGGCATATATACAATTCAATAAAGCATATGAAATAAAGTGTTATGAAGGCATTATAATATAGAAATAGAAATAATACAGGGATAATATGCCAACCCTTTTCCACTTTGACATTCATATGTTGCGTCTATTGTCCTTCACTGTGCCAAGTGAGGAGAATTTCTATCATTTTTGAAAATAAAAAATCATAATAAAAATGATATAAATCAGAATGAGGACGATGAGAAAGTATTCATTTGATATTTTTCAAATTTAATCCCTATGCTTCACTTGTATCTCACTATTAATGCATATGAACACTCAATCCATCATTGTGTTATTCTTTAACATGTTTGATACATAAAGATATCTCATCACTTGATGTTGTTTTCTCTACCACATAATCACCTTAGTGTAATCTATCTTTGCGCTTTGTGCCATGTCATGGGTTGACCTAAGATATGATTTCACCACCATGATGACTCAATCACTTCTTTGATGGACCAAATGGATGGATCACCTTATTGGAGTCTTTTTCTACCTGTTCATGTGCTTCATTCAGCATCACTACTTTAAAAGCATTACTAACCTTGGATTCTACTACAAATTAATAGATGAGCTACATAAATTGTTAATTTCTACAATACTTGCATATTAGCCTAAATTTATAAAGAAAAACATATAAAACATAGAATAACAACATTATTACCTTTGTAGAACCTTCTTTAGTTCATATGGAAGATTTCATGTGAAATATGACAAAATGATGTAGGAAAAAGATGATTATGAGGGTTTCTACAAGGTAAAAGAGATCAGACTAATGTAGAAAAATGACAAAATGTTACTAATTATGGGCCCATCATTCCCCATACTTAATTTAGTGTATGTCTTCATGCAATTTGACAAAATTGCAATTTTGTTTGTCAAATTCCTCATTTAGAGTATGGTTTCAGATGGTTAGATGATAATGTCCAGGTTGTTTTGGGTGCCCTTATTTTTCATGGCATGTACCTTTATTTAGCATATTGTTAGAACTGGATTTGAGTCTTGTATATTTGTGGGGAGTGCCCTTCTTGACATGTATACGAAGTGTGGAAGTATGGAGGAAGAAAACAGAGTGTTTTACAATATGCCGGAAAGGAATGGGGTGTCGTGCACTGCCATGATTTTGGGGTATGCCTAGAATGGCCATGGTGAGGAGTCCTTGAGGTACAAAGATTAATTAAATGGTGAAGTCATGTTTGTTGGAATAGGTTTCAAAACACATTGTAAACAAACTAGATCGTGATGTTTGAAATATCTATTGGAAATAAAAGCATTAAAGAGTATTGAACATTAATATCAAAACCTAAACAATTCACTTGGAAACCATCTACAGCAATATAACTAGTAAGGAATGTGCCATCATCTCTAACATTTTTAGCCTTTTCTCACCTCTAAGATAGAAGTCAAGTACACCATTATTCAATATATTTTGAGATATACCTTGATTAGATTTAAATGGAAAATGATATTGTTGTGGATCAATGAAAAAAAAAAAGCCATTTTTTTAAAGATTTGCACATGTTTCATGCATATATGGTAGCACACTAGTGGAATGAATTTAATAAGATTAAATTTTGTTGTTCCTAAATGAAGACAGTGAAAGCTTGAGTTGATGATTTTGAACTTTATAGAAACAGTAAGAAAAGGTAATGGAAAATAATATGTATAGAGTTGGAAATAGCCTTCTATTGTCTTTAAAAGCCGCCTGTTTTATCCTTACTTTGGGGAGATTTTGTCATTAAAGAAAATTCTATGCTGGACTATAACATAAGGGCAAGAAACCTACACTTCTATTTGTTTACTTTCAACAACACCAATTAGCAACTATGATGAGAGATTGCGTGAGTTAGTCTTACATTGAATTTGTGAAAAAAATTATCTGCTATTTTGAATTATATATGATCGAAAAGCATGTTGTGTATTAGGAAATAGATAATTATCTACTTGTTTAACATAGGATCACCATCCACTGCAACAACAATCACTGATCACCATCAATATATATCCCCATTATGTGAATGGGTTGTTGTTATCATTTTTCTGGGGTCTATCATAGCATGGTTCTTTCGCTAAAGAAGAACTTGTCAATGTTTTATTTTTCCCAACATGCAACGATTACAGTTTTTTGTATGGGAGACAAATTTATGGACAAATGTAATATATTCCATGTACATGGACAAATGTATTTTGAGAAAAGTAATTGGTTCATGGTTTTGTGATTATCATTAATACATTATGGTGTTGTTTGATCCTTCTAAACACCTTCTGAGATATTTATTTCTGAAGAGATATTGATATAAATTGTGATTCGTTCATTGGTTGTTGACTAGTAATGAAAGTTTTGTTTACCATGGTTATAAGGAATTTATTCTTAATAACACTATTATTTCTCAATCACCCAGTCACTCTTCCGATCTCCACCTTGGATTTCATCCCAATAGTTTTCCCAGATCACAACTCTATTTTGGCTTGACTTCTTTGTATTTTAGATCTCCTGCTTGTGGATTTATCATGATAGTAAGGACCTATTCTTTTTAAATCAAAGCAAATATTGCTCATTCTCATTGTGTCATACATAAGGAAATGTCAATATTTCTCCAAGAAATCACATCCATCATGATGATCTAACAAGGCTAGTAAGCTAAAATTTGGGACTTGGTCGTCTTTATATGTTTTAAAAAAAATGTTTCGTCTATGGAAATAAATATTGAAATATTTCTCAGTTCCAAGATATTATTGTAAGTTTGCTTAGATCATATTATTTAGGTTTCTTGCCAATGATGAACATGACCATTGATTTGTAAAAAGGATATATTAGAATTTTATTAAAGGTCCAGTGTAAGTACAATGTGGGAGCGTGAAATCAACTACTAAATCAAAATAGAGAGCAAAGTACTAAATAGTTATCTGGGAAAATATATAAAATAAAATAAGGTGCAAATACAAAGTCCTAGTGCTGACACAAAATAACGAATGTCAAGCCCTATTGGACTTGATGTTGGCTGCTGAGAACAAGAGAGGGGGCCTTGATATAGGCTTCTCATTAGAGTCATCATTAATTGTGAAGGGGTCAATGCACTAATGTTTTGCAATGGACATCCTCCTAGTAGTGGTTCCTTGGCTATATGATCTTGGGGGAATCACAATATTGAGGAAGCTTAATGCTCCCAATGTCGAGGAAGAAAGATCTAATGCAAGCCTCCCTACTAAAACAACCCGCGAGGGGTGGTGAGTTGGGTGGGAAGAGAGTAACTTTGGGACCTCCTAGAGCTGATGTGTCTACTTAATCTCTGCCTGCTATTTGTCCCCCTATCAAACAGGGTAACCACAAAGTATGAGGTTATCCCATTGAAGGGATGTGTAGAGCCTGAGATCTATGTTCATATACTTCCCCATGAAGAAGGCAAGACATTTCTTCTCAGTGTAAGGGAGCTCCTCAAGTCCCTAAATAGGCAGTGGTATTTACTTTTGATCTCATAGTAGAGAAGGCATCGGAAAATGAGATGCTTCTCCAACTCTGGTTCTTGTAAGTGGCATCACTAGCAAGCCATATTATACCACTGGAGGTGATGAGCTATCTCAATCTAGAGATTTTGGAAGACCACTAAGAAATGATCATAGGGAATTCTAAGGGCATACACCTAGTGTTTTTGTGTGTATGAAGGTTGGATGATAAGACCACGCCTTAGCCCTAGAGAGTGCTTAACATAAACAATATTATTTTAAAGCTTCCAAATATAAATTTTTGTAGGTGTAAACTCTCCTGTGGCAAAGCTTTTACCTTTTAGTACATACTTAAAAATCCATTGATATTACAGAGATCATATTGATCATATCTTCTTGACTATTGAAGTTCCACCCCAGTGTTATCCTTGCCAAAGTTCTTACACTCCAGTTCATGGTACATAGTTAAAAGTCATTTGATGTTTCAGAGATCATATGGATCATCTCATTGATTATAAAATTCCTAGCCGAGTGTTATCCTTGTGAGAATTGATCTCTTTTTTGAATGCATATTCACCTTAGAACCAATTATATACTGTATTTGTATTTATTGGTAATAACAAGCATGGGACAACTGTTATTTATTTGGAATTTTCTTTTCTTGGCACTCCTTGCATTGTTGGTATGATTTTATTTTCTTTATCATATTCTTATGATCTTATCGTACAAATCTGAACTAAAGAACAAATAGATCAGCATAATAACTATTGGCTATCTAACCCTATCACCTCTACATGCTTCTCCATTTGGAATAGTACTCTTCCAATTCTAGGGGGATGCCCCTAGGGTTTGTGCATGTTGTTTCTAAAGAATAAAATCTGTGTATGAAACTGTTGTGGCCACAACAACTTTCGAGTGTTTTTGTTGTTCCCTAAAAGAAACAACACCTTTTTGGAGTGTTTTTACTATAACCTCTAGGGAACAATTGTTGTTCCCTAAAAGGAACAACACCTTTTTGGAGTTATTTTGTTCTTCCCTCCAAGGAACAGTTGTTGTTCCCTAAAAGGAACAACACCTTTTTGGATTGTTTTTGTTGTTCCCTCCAAGGAACAGTTGTTGTTCCCTAAAAGGAACAACACCTTTTGGAGTTTTTTTTGAGTTTCATTGTTCCCTCCAAAGAACAACACTTTTAGAGCTTGTTTTGGCCACAACTACCACCCTATTAAAACCTGCTCTGGGGTAAATTTGAATGGGTCCCTTGAGAAGTTTGATCTCTCATCTCTCCGAATGATAATCATAGTTGTCAGATGGAATTATTTCCTCAAATTTGAATGGTTCAATGGTTTATTAATTATGGTTGCAATCCAATTTTAATCATCAGTCCCCAAAAAATCATCACGCCCTCTTGAGATTTAGAGTTGAAAGGACTCATATAACCCCCAGTTGCAAAGTATCTATCTTTATGAAAGTTTTTATGAAGGTAAGGTTTATTTTAGGATTTTCTATCATATCTCTCATAATCATAGCTAATGTTAATTATTTATGTAGGTAAGGACCAAGAGAAGAAAAGCAAGGTCAACAAGTTGATGCATAAGCATCACAAATGGATACAAGGAAAGGATGCAAATGAGACCTAGCTGAAACAAAGGAATTTATGACAAGAAATAGGGAAGGCATACATACTGGGGAGCTACGCAACAAACTACGGTGATTTCTTGTTTCTTATCCTCCCTCCAGCCCTTCCACTCTTGTAACAGAGCTTTCAATTGCAACTACTGACTTGTAAAAGGATCTTACATCCTGAAATACCTGTCCAAGAAAAGGAGGTACAATATCAAAGATTTGTTTCATATGTACAGTGTTCTATGGATCCCAGAAAAATTCCTTTGTCTACTGGATGGAAACAACCGCACAACACTCTACCTTGCAATATATCGAACAAATATATGAACACATTGAATCAAGTTATTATTACCTTCGGACACACCTTAAATCAAGCTAGATTTTAAAAAATGAGTGCGCTGTCTACATTTGCCTTCAGGGAATAAAAAGGAGTAACATTCAGTCAATACGTGTGCAAAGGGATGGCATGCAATCATTCCTCTTTCTATTGACATCCGTTCATTTTTCTTCAAGAAATAGAACGATCCAGTAGCAATGGATTCAACGTGTTTGTTGTTTCATTAATCATTTCATTTTGTATATTTTAATTTGAATATGGAAAGGAAGAGGGAAGGTCGAAGGTCAAGAGAAACCGACAGTCAATTCTCTTTCTCAATAAGTATCACCTCTGGAGAGAGGAAAAGGACTTTTTTTGGCGGAAGAGGGGTCAATTTTCTTATGCTAATAAAGAAGACTGTTTGAGTCTAGAAGAAGCCTTTTTCAGATTCATTTTCCTTTTTCTGTCATGTTTGGAATCAGGGTGTTGTGACTAGCATCAGGATATATATGTTTTGATTTTGTTCATAGTGATTATAGACAACTTATGACTAGTCTTGGTTATTATAATATAATTCGTTATCATGGTTAACTCATGAGAAGTATCCGATTCGAAGCTATATTAAACATCAGTTGCAAGTTTTATTTGTAAATAAGAATGTGTATTCTTGTATGAATAATTAGATTTCAATTAAGATTAAATACAAACTTGTCCATGAGTTAACTCAGTAATTTATTCATTTGGACATGGAATCTATATATTATGTTTAATCTCTTTTCATTATGCTCCTACAAGATAGGTTAGAATAATTAAGATTAAAACAAGTGGGTAGAATCAGTATCGGTAGAGCTTAGTGCATATAGGTCAGTTGTTCCTTTTGTTTATTTAATTGAAGTCTTCCTCCAAGAAGCAATCCTTAAACACCTATAACAGTTTACGGGATCCTTTAAAACCTGTTGGAACTAGCCAATCCAAATGAAAGCAGATCTAATTGGGGTATGCGATCAGGTTGGTTCCCTTTGTTGGCACAATGAACATTTGACATGACAACAAAAACCAAATTGGATCAGCAAACTTTAGCTACTATCTAAGCACCTAAAAGCACTGAAGATCAGTGACCAAACAGTGAAATGGAGTATAAGGGTTGAGATTAGTTTCTTAACCAAAATTATAATAGTGATTATATGGAAAAATTGAAAGAATATCTGCCCGAAGTGAAAGAAAAATTCAAAGTAAGTCCATGGTAATGATAAACAAGATCCTTGGAACATGATTGCACATGTACTACTACAACACAAACGTGAAGAGCTAAAATAAATCATAGTCAAATCCATGTGATATAGTAATCAAGAGACAAAGAATAGATCACAGGCGTGAAGAAATCACACACTGCCTTGTCAATATCTGGTGTGCAATAGTGGAAGATGCTGTCAAGTCCAGAATGGAAGAAGGAAGAAGGCATAGAGCTCTTGTAACCTATGTAAAAAGAATCCAACATGCCAAAGAATGATTTTCCACCAATATTTATAGAACACAAAGAGAAGAGGAGAGAGTGCACCTAAAACCCTAGGCCATAAACCCTAAGCATGTTATAACATTTTAAAAAACTTTTTGTAACTTTTTCAAGTGTTTATTAAAATCATTTACTAAACTGTTATAACCCCTAAACCCTAAACACTAAACCCTAAGAATTAAAAACATTTGACGAGGCATTTTTAAACTTTTATTAAGTGTTTCATAAAAGAATTTATTGAAGTGTTATAAATCCTAAACCCTAAACGCTAAACCCTAAAACCCAAACTAGAAACCCCAAAACCTAAACCCTAAGGATTTTATAACCTTTAAAAAGTGTTTTGTATATTTTATTTAAATTTTTATTAAAATAACTTACTAAAGTTTTATAAACCCTAAAACTAAAACCTAAACCTTAAACCGCAAACCTGAAAGCAATTACTAAAGTGTTATAAACCCTAAACCCTAACCCATAAATCCTAAACCATAAAATCCAAACCCTAAATCCTAAACGCTAAACCCTGAACCATAAAACCCAAACCCTAAGCATTTTATAACAACTTGAAAAGTGTTTTGTAACTTTTATTTAAGTGTTTATTAAAAGAAGTTACTGAAGTGTTATAAAACCTAAATTTGAAACTCGAAACCCTAAACCATAAACCCTAAGAATTTTATAACATTTTAAAAATTGTTTTGTAGATTTTATTAAGTGTTTATTTAAAGTGTTATAAACTTTAAACCCTAAACACTATACCCAAAACCCTAAACGCAAAACTCTAAACCCTAAACCCTAAGTATTTCATAACAATTTTAAAAGTGGTTTTTAACTTTTATTTGATTATTTATTAAAAACATTTACTAAATTTTGATACACCCTAAGCCCTAAACCCTAAACAATAAACCCTAAACCCCAAACCCTAAGCCCTAAACCATAAACCCTAAGCATTTTATACTAGTTTAAAAATAATTTTTTAATTTTTATTTAAGTGTTTATTAAAAGCACTTAAAAAAGTGTTATAAACCCTAAACCATAAACACAAAACCCTAAACCCTAAACCCAAAAACATAAACCCTAAACCCTAAACGATAAGAAATTTACAACATTTTAAGAAGTGTTTTGATACTTTATTTAAATATTAATTTACAGCATTTACTAAAGTGTTATAAAATATACACCCTAAACCCTAAATCCTAAGCATTTTAAAACAATTAAAAAGAAATATAACCATTGTTTAAGCATTTATTAAAAGAATTTACTAAAGTTATGTAAACCCTAAACCCTAAACCCTAAACACAGAAGCCTAAACCCTACAACCTAGGAATTTTACAAGATTTTAAAAACTATTTTGTAACTTTCACTCAAGTGTTTATTAATACCATTTACTAAAGTGTTATAAACCTTAAACCCTAAACCCTAAATCCCAAATCCCAACAACAGACCCTAGATCCTTAAGTCTAAAGTGTAAACCCTAAACATTTCATAACATTTTAAAAATTGTTTTGTAATTTTTATTTAAGTGTTCATTAAAATAATTTACTAAAGTGTTATACAACCTAAAACCTAAACACTAAACCTGAAACATCAAACCCTAAAAGCTATACCCTAAACCTTAATCCCTAAATCCCAAATCGTAAACCTTAAGCATTCTATAACATTTTCAAAAGAGTTTTGAAAAAGAGTTTTGAACATTTTAAAAATAATTTACTAAATTCATATAAACCCTAAACCCTAAACGCTAAAAACCAAACCCTAACCCTAAATCATAAAACCTAAACCCTAAAACTTACACCTTAAACGTTAAACCCCAAACCCTAAATCATAAACCCTAAACCGTAAAACTTACAACTTAAACGTTAAACCCCAAACCCTAAATCGTAAACCCTAAACCCTAAGCATTTTATAACATTTTAAAAAGTGTTTTGTAGTTTTTATTTAACTTTTTATCAAAAGAAATGACTAACATGTTATAAACCCTAAACCCTAACCGCTAAACTCTAAACGCCAAACCCTAGACCCTAAACTGTAAACTGAAAACCCTAAACCATAAATGTAAACTCTAAACCCTAAACCTTAAACCCTAATCGCTAAACCCTAAACCCTAAGCATTTTATAACGTTTTAAACCCTAAACCCTAAACCATGAGAATTTTATAACGTTTTAGAAAGTGTTTTGTTAGTGTTTTAAACCCTTGACCCTAAACCCTAAACCCTAAACCAAAAAATCTAAGCATTTAATAACATTTTAAAAAGCATTTTGTAACTTTTTTCAAGTGTTTATTAAAGGCATTTACAGAGGTGTTTTGAACCCTAGACCCTAAACCCTAAAACGCAAAAACTAAGCATGTTTTTGCATTTTAAAAAGAATTTTGTAAGTTTTTTTAATTGTTTATTAAAAGCATTTACTAAAGCCTTATAAACCATAAACCCTAAATCCTATGCATTTTATAAAATTTTAAACCATAAACCCTAAGCACTTAGTGCAGTTTTAACAAGACTTTTGTAACTTTTTCCTATGTTTTTATTAAAATAAATTACTAAATTGTTACTAATCCTAAACCCTCAACCCTAAACCCTAAGAATTTTATAACATTTTAAACCCCAAAACGTGAAACCCTAAACTCTAAACCCTAAGTAATTTATAACATTTTACCAAATGTTTTGTTACCTTTTTTAGGTGTTTATTAAAAGAATTTACTAATGTTTTATAAACCCTAAACCCTAAACCCTAAGCATTTTATAACATTTTAAAGCCTAAACACTAAGAATTTTATAACGTTTTAACAAGCGTTTTGTAAGTTTATTAAGAATTTATTAAAAACATTTACTAAAGGTTATAAACTATAAACACTAAATCTTATGCATTTTATAAAATTTTAAACCCTAAACCCTAAGCAGTTAGTGTAGTTTTAACAAGATTTTTGTGAGTTTTTTCTAAGTTTTCATTCAAATAAATTACTAAATTGTTACAAATCCTAAACCCTCAACCCCAAACCCTAAGAATTTCATAATATTTTAAACCCCAAACTTGAAACTATATACTCTAAACCAGAGGTAATTTATAACATTTTATCAAAAGAAATAACTAACGTGTTATAAACCCTAAGTAATTTATAACATTTTATCAAAAGAAATAAATAACGTGTTATAAACCCTAAACCATAACCCCTAAACTCTAAATGCCAAACCCTAGACCCTAAAGTATAAACTGAAAACCCTAAACCCTAAATGTAAACTCTAAACCCTAAACCTTAAACCCTAATCGCTAAACCCTAAACCCTAAGCATTTTATAAAATTTTAAACCCTAAACCCTAAACCATGAGAATTTTATAACATTTTAAAAAGTGTTGTGTTAGTTTTTTTCAAGTGTTTATTAAAAGCATTTGCAAAAGTGTTTTAAGCCCTTGACCCTAAACCCAAGAAAACTAAGCATTTAATAACATTTTAAAAAGCATTTTGTAACCTTTTTTCAAGTGTTTATTAAAGGCATTTACATAGGTGTTTTAAACCTTAGACCCTAAACCTTAAGACTCAAAAACTAAGCATCTTTTTGCGTTTTAAAAAGAATTTTGTGAGTTTTTTTAAGCATTTATTAAAAGCGTTTACTAAAGCCTTATAAACCATAAACAATAAATCCTATGCATTTTATAAAATTTTAAACCATAAACCCTAAGCACTTAGTGCAATTTTAACAAGACTTTTGTAACTTTTCCCTAACTTTTTATTAAATAAACTATTAAATTCTTACAAATCCTAAACCCTAAACCCTAAACCCTAAGCATTTTATAACATTTTAAACCCGAGCTTGAAACCCTAAACTCTAAACCCTAAGTAATTTATAGCATTTTACCAAGTGTTTTGTTAAGTTTTTTAGGTGTTTATTAAAAGAATTTACTGATGTTTTATAAACCCTAAACCCTAAACCCTAAGCATTTTATAACATTTTAAAGCCTAACCCAAGAATGTTATAAACGTTAAAACATGTGTTTTGTAACTTCTTTTTAAGTTCCTATTAAAAAAATTTACTAAAGTATTATAAATCCCAAACACTAAACCCTAAACCCTAAACCCTAAGCGTTTTATAACATTTTAAAAATCATTTTGTAACTTTTTATAAGTGTTTATTAAATGAATTTACCGAAGTGTTATAAACCCTAAACCATAAGAATTTTAAAACATTTTACGAAGAATTTTGTAAATTTTATTTAAGTGTTTATTAAAAGAATTTATTAAATTGTTATAAAACGTAAACCCTAAACCCTAAACCCTAAACAATAAAACATAACCCCTAAATCATAAACACTAAACCCTAAACCCTAAACCCTAAACCCTAAGCATTTTATAACATTTTAAAAAGTGTTTTGTAACTTTTATTTAAGTGTTTATTAAAAGAGTTTATTGAAGTGTTATAAATCTGAAACACGAAACGCTAAACCCTAAAACCCAAACTAGAAACCCCAAAACCTAAACCCTAAGCATTTTATAACCTTTGAAAAAGTGTTTTGTATCTTTTATTTAAGTCTTTATTAAAATAATTTACTAAAGTGTTATAAACTCTAAACGTAAACTGTAAACCTAAACCATAAACCTTAAACCCCAAACCAGAAAGCACTTACTAAAGTGTTATAAACCCTAAACCCTAACTCATAAATCCTAAACCATAAATACTAAACCATAAAATCCAAACCCTAAATCCTAAACCCTAAACACCAAATCCTAAACCTCAAACCCTAAGAATTGTATAACACCTTAAAAAGTGTTTTGTAACTTTTATTTAAGTGTTTATTAAAAGAATTTACTATAGTGTTATAAACCCTAAATTTGAAACCCCAAACCCTAAACCCTAAACCCCAAGGATTTTATAACATTTTAAAAATTGTTTCATAACTTTTGTTTAAGTGTTTATTTAAAGCATTATAAACCTTAAAGTGTAAACCCTACACCCGAAACCCTAAACCAAAAACTCTAAACCCTAAACACTAAGTATTTCATAAAAAATTTAAAAGTGTTTTTTAACTTTTATTTAAGTATTTATTAATTTTTTTTACTAAATTGTGATAAATGCTAAGCCCTAAACAATAAACCCTAAACCCCAAACCCTAATCCCTAAACCATAAACCCTAAGCATTTTATACTAGTTTAAAAATCATGTTTTAAGTTTTATTTAAGTGTTTATTAAAAACATTTCAAATTTATTAAAAGCATGTGTTAAATTTTCAACTGCTTTAACACATGACTATTTGAGCTACTTTAAATGGCACGATTATTTGAGCATGATTTTGATTGAAATCACGTTTTTATAATAAATAATGATATTTACAAGTTATTTGAATATTTTTTAAAGACCAATAATTAAATATTTATTAAACTCATTTAGTTAGCTTAGTTATATATTTATTAAATTTTTTAGTTTTCATAGTTTAAGTGTTTAATGTCGCACAATAAAATGGTAAAATTTTATACATCATGTTATTTTAATTGAATAAGTTTTACCTATCATCATACATTTATTACTAAATTTGTAGGAGTTAAAATCTACTGGAGACCCAAATTAACTATCATGATTTAATATCATTTTTTTTAAGAGAATAAAAGATTTTGGTCTATTGAATGCAAAGTCAATGAAGATGTTCTTTGGGTGGAGAGGTTTAAGGTTGAGTGAACTCAAAATAGCCAAAAGAGTTGAATATATTTTTTAGGAATGAAGTTATTGTTTTTTATTAAAGGTTGGGGGTTGGTGTGGGTGTGGACTTTGGTGGCATGGTTAATCTGATCACCAACTACTACTCTTGAAGATTGGAAAACATAGTAGCAAACCATTTAAATTCAATCTCACTACTGAATGACTATATAGATATCATAAAATATAATTGGCCTACTAGAAACTTCTTGCAAAAAGGTGACCGCTTAAAATTTAAAAAAGAGTGACCTGTTAAAATTCCGTGGTGGGAAAGCCGAAAAATTGAAAATAATCATAAAATCTAATTGGACTCCATATAATGGATATTAGTGTAAGTTAGTATTTATTCATTCCACCAA
Source organism: Pinus taeda (assembly GCA_000404065.3). Classification (NCBI taxonomy): domain Eukaryota; kingdom Viridiplantae; phylum Streptophyta; class Pinopsida; order Pinales; family Pinaceae; genus Pinus; species Pinus taeda. The sequence continues at coordinate 48,464 of APFE031627241.1, read as the reverse complement.
CAATCTAGAAACGTCAAAATAATTCTTTTTGATTTGGACACATCAAAAGAAAATTGGGTATGAGCAAGAATTAGTAGATAATTTGGGAGCTTTGTTTAGTGAAGTTGTAGTTGGTTTAGATGATGGTTGTTAAATATTAGGTAAAAGGTTTAGAAACAGGAAGGAGAAATTTTTTGAATAATAACAAAAGTAATCATAAACTTAAAGTAGAGCCTTTTGGATTCCTAAAGAAGATGAAAACACTAAGTATTTCCATCATTTTGTAAATCATCGAAAGAATGTTAACACAACTTGGAAAATGTTAAGATAAGTTAGAGTATTTGTTGATTTGGGTTTTTTGGAACGAAAACATATACATAGAGAGGATAATAAGGTTTCTATTATCGAGGTTATAAAAATGAATTCTTATTTATTAGGTTTATGGAGCACAAGGAAACTAGAATCTTTCAGAGTAACTATAAAAATATTAGCTTCAAGTTGATGAAGAATTCTTAGTTATGAGCATAACAACACTTTTTCATGACAACCTGTGTATGTAAGCATGACTATGTGAACTATGGATGTATACAAAATCTATGTGGAAATAAAGTGATGACCGACTGAAGGGAGGAACATACATATCCAAAGCTCTTAGAGGGAACGTGTGTCATACATTTTTGCATGCCTGTTGAGGGCCTCTTGCGCGCTGGTTGGCTATCCTATCACATGTCACGGGTAGGCCCATACCAACATCTCTTAATTGTCATGACTACCCACCTAACCATGAAATGCCTTGCGCTAACAACACTGAAGTCAGACTGGGCAGCCTGAGTGGAGGACGATCTCCCATACTGTCCCATTTTCTTGTGGAATGTGGCAAAGGAAGAAATGAGTTTGTGAACCAAAAATGATGTAGGTGCAAAGGGAGAGAATCTTCTAGTAGTTGCGTGGAGAGGGATAATGATCAAAGTGTGCAAAAGAGACACAAAACAATTGGCTCGGAAGTTTATTATGCATAGAACACACAAAGCACCAAAAATCTATGAAACGAGGGATTTTTGGCTGAAGACACGAGATATGAACTCTATTTTTAAGCTACCAATGTGAAGGCAATAGGAGTGAGGATGGGTCCAAATTTAACAATGGAGATAAGTCTATAGTTTGCACTTCCCCTGCCTAAGGAAGATCTCGTGTGTTCGTTGCAAATTCCCAGAAAGTGATGCATAGACCTCATATCCCTCATCCGAAATTCTAATGTTAAATCTGAAATACAACCTGTAATCAATCTCTCTACACCTATTTGAATGAGATCATCAACATACAACACTAAAATGTGGGGCTTAGACCCAATCAAAAAGAAGTATAGGTAGGGATCCACCTCACTCTTGGTGAAGCCTATGTTTTGCATATTGTGATCGCTCCTAGAATACCATGCCTTGGGTACCCATTTGAGTCCATATATCGATTGATTAAAACAACATACATAAGTCCCTCTATCATGGACTTCAAAACCCTATGGTTTCTCGATATAGAATTCCTCCTCAATAATGACATTGAGGAAGGTGATATTCACATCCATTTGGTGGATGGTCCACCTTGTCTCAAAAGCTATTGAAAGAACTTCTTTAGTATAGGAGTATCTAGCTACAGGAGAAAAATTCTCCTCATGGTCTACTCCCTCTTTATGAGAGAACCCATGATCCATAAATCTAGCCTTTTATTTCTCCACACTGCCATCTTCTACATGATTTTCCTTATAAAGCCACTTGGAAGTCACAACTTACTTCCCCTTTGGTCTAGACACAATCGTTGAAACATCATTCTTCATGATGGAGTTGTTCTCCTCCACCATGGTATCTATCCACACTTCTTGGTTAGCTTCCTCGTCAAAGCGGAAGGCTTTGAGTCTATGATGATGGTATTCAAATCCATGTACGTCAAAAAATTTCATAAAGGTTTTGTCTCCATAAAAGTGGACTTGGGAGGTTCAACATGCTCCTGAGTATCTTATAAGGTTTCCTCTACCCGCTTGGGCCTACTAAGGGATGTCGAAGGCATTGGCTACTCCTATTGCACTAAAAGTTGTATATATCTACTACTCGAAGTATTTTCTCTTGACTCATCCTTTGGATCCTCCTACTGAGTCCCCTCTATATCTTCAGGTAGGTCCTCCATTTCCAAGATGCCAATTTCTCCTTGAACTTGGAATCTCGGCTCACCACTGTCTACTACTGATTTGTCAAGAAGGCCCTAGAAGCCTTCAATTCCCCACTGTATCCCACTAGGATGCCCCTCGCACCTAAGGGCTATAACATTATCCACTTTTCCATAGCTATGTGTATGTACACTAGACAACCAAGTATCCCGAGATGTCCTGTCTCAAATTTCTTTCTTGCAGATGCTTCCTCTAGTGTCTTATCCTCCAGAATCTAATGTGGGCTCCTATTCTGCAAATACATAGTTGTATTGCATGCATCAACCAATAAAACCATCTTCAAACTTTGGTTATGGATTATGTCCTTCAATTCACGGATGATAAAATGGTTCTTCGTCTCTGCAACCCCATAGGCCAATTTTTTCTCCCTCTTTATCCCTATCTCCTTGCGTACATTAGTGAACTAATTAGAGGTGTATTCACCCTCATTGTTTGTCCTCAAAACCTTGATATTCTTGTTTTTTCATGTTCTCCACACAAGCTTTGAAAGCTCTAAAATGATTGAAGACCTCACCCTTGTTTTTTATGAAGTAGATCTAGTCCTTCTTGGATAAGTAACCAATGAAGGTTACATAGTATGATGTGCCCTTTAATGAAGATATTCACATAGGCCCTGCTAAATCGGAATGGATCATATTCAAAATTCATTTGGGTCGAGTTTCATTGCTAGGGAAAGATGCATTGACATTGTTTCCAAGTGTACATCCTTTTCACACCCCTACTCATCCATACTAAATTGTAGAATCCTAGTGGCCATTCATATCAGTATTGGTAGTGACCTGTGATGGGGATGTCCCATCCCCCATGTTAAACCTCACACATTGTCTTACTAGTGTGCACTAGTGTCTGAGTATGTTGACTCTTAATTTTTTATAAGTTCCCCTCTTGGACTCCAATCCTCACTCCAGTATTCAAACTAGATCCATTTTGGTAGATGAATACTTTCCCCCTTTGTCTTTTAACCTCATATCCTTTTCCCTCCATTATTGAGATGGAAAAAAGGTTTTTCTTTATGCCATGTATACATAGTACCTCCTATCCATCAAATCACACTCTTGACTCAATCTAGAATTAAACTATTCCCCATCCCTTCACTGCATATTCGACCTCATTGCCAAGTCAATATGGATCCCTGAGTCATCCTCTATAAAACTATTGAATAACTCTCTAGCCTTTTTCATGTGGTGGCAGGTGCCATTATCCAAGTACCAAGCATTTCTAACAAAAGTGTTGGCAGAAAAGCAAGACATAAGTGAAAATTCAAGCTTGAACTTGGAAGCAAGCTCACTCAACTATGTATTTGTTGTCACCACAACTATTTGTAACTTCCCATTGTCTTCCTTTACGGAAACCGAGAAGAAAATTGGTGATTGTAATGGAAGATGTATCACTTGATCTTTACTCATATCTCTCTTATGTCCATAGTATTGTCCCTCTCCTTGACTTTCATCCTTCTTGATGGAAACTTTTCCTTTGGTATTTTTCGTCTTGCTAACCAAGGCTAAGTTTTCATCTGTTGATCCTCCTTGTTGGTTATTCCCGAACTCTTTATGAGTCTCCTCTTGGATGTCGTCAGTCTCTCCCAATTTGAAAGATGCTCCCATGCACATATTCCCGTGATGAACGGTTCCTAGCCCTTGGTGAACCTATTCAAAGCAACATTCACTAGACCCAATCCAATATATCTTCTTCAATACTTGCAAGTTGGTCATGGATCTATGTGATCCTCATAAGGTAGTTTGTCACATTTTCAAAGTGGTTCATTTTACACACTTTGAGCTTATTTTATAGAATATTTTTCTGACTCGTGCTATCACTTTGAAAAAGCGATACCAAGTTATCAAACATGTTGTTAGATATAGTATTTTTTACAACATGAAAAATCATGTGATCCTTAATAGCTTCGAGGATCACCCCTTATGAATTTATGTCCTTATTATCCCATGTTGCCTACACTTCAAGGTCCACTACCACTAGTGTCTGTGTGCTCCTTAAGGTCCACTTTAGAATTAGACATGACTTCACATAAGTCTTGTTCCTTCGGGATCACCTAGATTCTTGCCTTCCATGGAAATAAATTTTAAACCTTATCAATTCGATCCTCCAATTTCAGATTGGTTATTGACATGTCAGTCTCGAGGTACCTCTATGAAGTTGGTTGAAATAAACTAGGAAATAATAGTTTTTATTTTCTTTCAAAAACGTTCTTTGGTACCATGTAAAATTATCCTAAAACTATTCATCTAAGCAAATAGTTTAGATCTAGTTGCTAGAATTATAAAATATTGCATGGAATGAAAAATGAGAAAGTTAATCACACAGTGCATGATTTATTTATGCTCTCTTAGATTAGCTCATCATTCAAGAATTATATTCATAACTTACAAGGGTTCCCTTATAAGGAAAATTGCTTTGAGAAATTAACCAAACGAACAACAAACATGAAAATTTCAGTCTGCATGGAAATCAAGGTAGCATGCTCTCCAAATTCATATGACTTCACATAATTTATATGATGGTATAGAATTTATATGGACAACTGTACAACCTAATATTTTACTTGTTGCTAGCTAGCTACTTCTCCTTGCTAAAAACTAGATATCTTCTCCTTATTGAACTGCTACTGAAATCCTCACCAATTAATAAAAATAAAATCTCTGATTTCCTCATTCACTCATGTGACTTTTGAAATGAATGCTCTTTGTCCTTTTTTGTCTCTTTCTTTTACAACTTTGACATGAGCCAAAAAATTAATCTTCAATGAATGAGATATAACTGCGTGTTCAACGGTAGTCACTTTATTAATTAAAAGTCACCTTAATTAAAAAAATGTCCACTTTGTTAATTATTCAATAAAGTGAACTTTTGAAAAACCATATGATACTTTTAATGGAAATCTCCATAATCATACACCCTCATGGAAATACTTGTATGAGATACAAACACTAACATTGTATGTCTGAGAAAATGATGCAAGAAACATCTACCATATTCTTTATCAACATCCCTCTCTACTCCAAACACAACAAGCTGAAGCAAACACTCCTTATTCGAGTATTTCTTTAAATTGCAATCTACATCCATGTGCTTCTACTATGTTCCAAGTCAATCATTCTGATGCTTTTCTAGGTTTCATTTACCATGGTTCACGTACCCATGAACCATCACTTCATGCAAGCAATGAGTTCATTAGGTTTAAAACTAAGGGATGATTGATTTAGTAGGAGGAAATGATGTTTGTTATAATCACAATGACAACCTTGAATTGTATGATTTGAATATTTGATTCCATGCTCAAGTAAGTGCCACTGTCTGATATCTAAACATTCCTTTGTCTAACTGTAATAGCTTCAACTCCATTAATTTGTAACCCATCATTCCTAATGAATTTTTTCCATCTTGGTGCCAAAATCTATGATCATTTGATTCAGGAGACTTGCGGCTGTAATTTCTTTGATAGTGACTTATCCCCTAGTGTGTCAATGTAAACTATCCTTTCCCATAACTCTCATTTCTTGTTATTTCTTTAATGGTTGAGTGGAATCCATTAAAGCCACTAATGCTACTATGAAACCAAGGGTTCTTGGGAGCTTCGATTCAATTGGAGAGTTATTCTCAAGGTTTAACATAACTTCACTCATGGATGCTACTCAAGCATTCCACCTCCTATAGTGATGATATTTTCATGCCTGCACCTATGGGCATTTTAAGACTTTAGAGCTTATGAAATTAATAACTATGAGGAAACTACAATAATTGTTGACCTCAAGGGGCATAACTAATCTTCTACATAGTCATGATAAGCTAAACCACGCTGACGCAAATTTTCATTCATTCACTTGGATAAATTTCCTACACATTGAAGGAACCTCACATAAAGTGTCCCTATTTGGTCTCATATTATGCCCATAACATTCTCGAGTTCCTCCAACTGTTATGCATCATTGATATGTAAACCTTATAAAACTAATACACAAAAGTTTTTGGTATTTTTGCTTTATCTCATCAATGATCCAGCTAAGGATAACTTCTGGCATCCTTCAACACCATTATATAATTGATCATTCAATAGAATTACATTAGTATTCCATGGGTCCATAACTTATTCTTAGCATATGCAATCTATTTGATTCAATCATTAACATGATTACTTTTGGTGGTTTATAGGATCATGGTATTGGGAAACCCATGGTATTCTCCCATGATATTTGATGTGATTAAGCTAATTTTAAGGCTTGAAGGAATCCATTGTAAAATACCTCAAGTGGCTTGCCTTTTAGCTGGCTTGGATTATGGTAATAAAGATATATATCTCGAGTTTTGACTTTCCTGGTAAAGTGTGTCCAAGATAAATATTGACTCTTACGTACATGTTTTCCATGTGTATAATCATTTGTGTTAATTTTATTTCTCTAATTGTGCTATGATACCACATGTTAAAAATGTAGTGTAACTAGAGAAATGAAATAAACTCATGGTGCACATGTAGCAAAGAGTCAATATTTACCACAGAAACCCTTCAGTGGGGAAATTAGAGCTATATATATTATATATTGACCTTATCCAAGTTGACCAAACTCTAGGCCACCTGAGGCATTTTATGGAGTTCTTCAAGACTTTAAATATGATTTATCAGATTAAATACCATGGGTCACACATGCCATGGGCTCATAAAACACCAATGATAAATCCATGAATGACCAACAAGGTTATATTAAATACTTTGTGAGTCAATATTAACCTAACATAAGACACATAGGATTCATTTTATGGTGAATAATTACCAAGTAGAACATCAATCTACAATCTTGTAGATTCTAGGTGAAATAAATGGAATTAAATTTTCTTTATTAATTGATCCAAAACACAATAAAAAATTTATTTCTCCAAATTCATTATTTAGATATGGTTTAATGGAATGAAAGAAAATTCAGTATAAATTGTTTGAGATGAATTTAATTATTAAAAAGGGGTAGAACAATTGTTAAAATATTGCAAACTTACTTTGAGATCATGTTGTACTTAGATACTATAATATATTACCACCTTGGTATCCAATGTTATAATTCTTGTTACGAATTAGTTGGGAGCTCATGAAATAATTCTTGATATGAAAGGTAAGTTACTTTAATTTGTAGATGATTTAGGGAAAAGGAGAATCTTGGTAGGATCCTAGAGATAAGCATCTCTAAGATTCCCTACCCTACTCTAGCCTTGCCTAGCCTTGCCTAGCCTAACCTAGCCCAGTCTAGTCTATCATAGCCTAGCCTACTTTAGCCTAGTCTCGTCTAACCTAGTCTACTCTAGCCTAGCCTAGACTACTCTAGCCTAACCTAGCCTACTCTAACCTAGCCTACACTAACAAAGGCTAGCCGAGCCTATCCTAGCCTAGCCTAGCCTAGACCCTAGCCTACTATGGCCTAGCCTAGCCTAATCTATTGTAGCCTAACCTACTCTAGCCTAGCTTAAGCTAATCTTGCCTACTCTACCCTAGCCAAGCCTAGCCTAGCCTAGCCTACTCTTGCCTAGCCTACACTAGCCTATCCTACTCTAGCCTACTCTTGCATAGCCTAACATAACCTTTCCTACTCTAGCCCACTCTACCCTAGTCTAGCCTACCCTAGGCTAGCCTACCCTAGTCTAGCCTACCCTAGTCTCGCCTATCCTAGGCTAGCCTACCCTAGGCTAGCCTACCCTAGGCTAGTCTACCCTAGGCTAGCCTACCCTAGGCTAGCCTACTCTATCCTAGACTACTCTAACCTACTCTAGCTTACTCTAGCATAGCCCACTCTACCTAACTCTAGCCTAGCCAAGCCTAACCTACTCTATCCTAGCTTATCCTACTCTAAGCTAGCCTACTCTAGCCTAGCCTAGCCCACTCTGTCCTAGTATACCCTTGCATATTATACCCTCGGGTAACCTAGTCTATCCTATCCTAACCTATCCTAAATTAGACTAACCTAACCTACTATACGTTAGCATAAACTACTGTAGCCTAGCCTAACCTAGCCTAACCTACTCTCGGCTAACCTAACCTAACCTACTTTATCCTATGCTAAACTAGCCTACTCAAGCATAGCTTAACCTACTCTAGCCTACTCTAGCATAACGTAACCTAACCTAACCTACCCTACTCTACTCTAGCCAGCCTACCCTAGCCTAACCTACTCTAGCCTAGAATACACTAGCCTAACCTAACCTTACCTAGCTTAACCTACTCTTGCCTAGTCTAACCTAGCGTAGCCTACCCTACTCTAGCCTTTCCTAGCCTAGCCTAGTCTAGTCTAGCCTAACCTACTTTAGCCTAGTTTAGCCTACTTTGGCCTAGTCTAGTCTAGCCTAGCCTACTCTAACCTAGTCTACTCTAGCCTACCCTCCTCTAGCCCACCCATAGCTAGCCTAGCCTAAACCCTAGCCTACTATGGCCTAACCTACTCTAGCCTAGCTTCACCTAGCCTTTCCTACCCTACCCTAGCCAAGCCTAGCCTTTCTTAGCCTACTCTAACCTAGCCTAGACTAGCCTAGCTTACTCTAGCCTACTCTAGACTAGCCTAACATAGCGTAGCCTACTCTAGCCCATTCTGGACTAGCCTAGCCCCTAGGCTAGCCTATATTAGCCTAGACTACTGCAACCTACTCTAGTCTACTCTCGCATATCCTACTCTACTTTTCTCTATCCTAGCCAACCCTAACCTACTCTATCCTAGCTTATGCTATTCTAGCATAGCCTATTCTAGCCTACTCTAACCTAGGTGGACCTAGCGTAGCCCCTACTCTAGCCTTGCCTACTCTAGCATAGAATACTCCCACCTACCCTACCCTAGCCTACCCTAGCCTACCCTAACCTAACCTAGCCTAGCCAATCCTACTCTAGCCTAACTTACTCTCTCCTACCCAACCTAGCCTAACCTAGACTATTCTAACATGGACTAACCTAGCCTAACCTAAACTAACCTACCCTATTGTATCATACCATAGCTTACTCGAGCCTACTATAGCATAACCTAGCCTACTCTATCCTAGGCTAGCTTAATCTAACCTAAGCTAAGCTAAGTTAACTTAACCTAACATAACCTAGCGTAACCTAAACTAGGCTAGCCTAACCTAACCTAGCATAGCCTAGTCTAACCTAACCTATCCTAACCTAGTCTAACATACACTAGACTAGCCTTACCTAGCCTAGCCTAACCTAGCCTAACCTAACCTAAACTTGTCTTGCCTAGCCTTGTGTAACCTTGCCTAACATAGCCTTGCCTAACCTAGCCTAGCCTTACCTAACCTTGCCTAAACTAACCTAACCTTTCCTAACCTATTCTTTCCTAACCTAGCCTAACATAGTCTTGGATAACATAACCTAGACTAACCCACCCTAGCCTAGCCTAAACTAACATACCCTAGCCTACTCTAGCCTAGCTTAACCTATTCTAGCATGCTCTATCCTAACCTAGCCTAGCCTACCCTCCTCTAGCCTAGCCTACTCTAGCCTACTCTAGCCTAACCTACTCTAACCTAGCCTACTGTAGCCTAACCTACCCTACTCTAGCCTATCCTACTCTAGCCTACCCTAGCCTACTATAACCTAGCCTAACCTACCCTAAACTAGCCTAACCTACCCTACTCTACTCTAGCCTCAACTAATCTAGCATAGCCTAACTTAACCTAGCGTAGACCCTACTCTAACCTAGGCAGGCCTATTGTAGACCATACTCTAGCCTAGCTTAACCTAGTCTAACTTACTCCAGCCCACCCTAGCCTACTCTACCATAGCCTAGCCTGGACTACTCCAACCCACCCTAGCCTACTCTACCGTAGCCTAGCCTAGACTACTCCAACCCACCCTAGCATACTCTACTGTAGCCTAGCTTAGACTACTCCAGCCCACCCTAGCCTACTCTAACCCAAACTATCCTTTCCTAGCATACTCTAGCCTGACCTGCTCCTGCCTGCCCTAACCTAGCCTAACCTAACCTATTCTAGCTTGGACTAACCTAACCTAACTTAAACTAACCTACCCTACTCTATCATAGCCTAGCCTACTCGAGCCTACTCTAACCTAACCTAGCCTACTCTATCTTAGGCTAGGTTAACCTAGCCTAACCTAAGCTTAGCTAAGCTAACCTAACATAACATAGCCTAACCTAGACTAGGCTAGGCTAACCTAAGGTAGCCTAACCTAAGCTAACCTAACCTAGTCTAACCTCACCTAACCTAACCTAACATAACCTATCCTAACCTAGACTAGAATAACCTTTCCTATCCTAGCCTAGCCTAGCCTAAACTAGCCTAACCTAACCTAACCATTCCTAGCCTAGCCTTGCCTAACCTAGCCTAACATAACGTTACCTGACATAGCCTAACCTAACCTAACCTAACCTAATGTTTCCTAACCTAGACTTGCCTAACCTAGCCCAACGTAGCCTAACGTAGCCTAGCCTTCCCTTACACAGCCTAACCTTGCCTATCATAGCCTAGCCTAACCTACCCTAGCTAGCACAATCTAACCTACCCTAACCTATGCTATCTTAGCCTAACTTGCTCTAGCATGCTCTAGCCTAATCTCGCCTTGCCTAACCTCCTCTAGCCTTGCCTACTCTAGCCTTCTCTAGCCTAACCTAGTCTAACCTAGGTTACTATATCCTAACCTACCCTACTCTAGCCTAACTTACTCTAGCCTACTCTAGCCTACCCTAGCATACACTAGCCTAACCTACTCTAGCCTAGCCTAAACTAAGTTAACCTACCCTACTCTACTCTAGCCTCAACTACTCTAGCCTACCCTAACTTAGCCTAACCTACTCTAGCCTAGCCTAAACTAGCCTACCCTAGCCTAGTCTAGCGTAGCCTAGCCTACTATAGTCTCCTCTATCCTAACCTACTCTAGCCTAACCTAACCTAAGCTAACCTAGCCTAACCTAATCTAACCTACCCTAGCCTACCCTAACCCACCCTAAACTACTCTAGCCTAGCCTAACCTAGCCTCACCTACTCCAGCCTAGCCTACTCTGGCATAGCCTAACCGACTCTAGCCTAGCCTACTCAAGCCTTCTTTAGCCTAGCCTAGCCTAACTTAGCCCAACCTGCCCTAACCTACTGTAACTTAGCCTAGCCTAGCCCACTCTACCTACACTAGCTTAGCCTAGCCTACTCTAGCCTACCCTAGCATAATGCAACATAGCCTAACCTAGCCTAACCTAACATAACCTACCCTAGCCTAGCCTAGCCTAAACTAACCTAGCCTAACCTAGCCTAACCTAGCCTAACCTAACGTTCCCTCGCCTAGCTTTGTCTAAAGTAGCCTCACATAGCCTTGCCCATCCTAGCCTACCCTAGCCTAACCTGACCTAACCTTACCTAACCTTTCCTCATCTAGCTTTGCCTAACCTAGCCCAACGTAGCCTAACCTAGCCTAACCTAGCCCAATGTAACCTAATGTAGCCTATCCTAACCTACCCTAGCAAGCGTAATCTAACCTATCCTAGCCTACGCTAGCTTAGCCTAACCTACTCTGGCCTACTCTAGCCTACTCTATCTTAACCTAGTCTAACCTAGCATACTATAGCCTAACCTACCCTACTCTAGCCTATCTTACTCTAGCCTACTCTAGCCTAGCCTAAACTAGCTTAACCTACCCTACTCTACTCTAGCCTCAACAACTCTAGCCTAGCCTAACTTAGCCTAACCTACTCTAGCCGAGCCTAAACTAGCCTACCCTAGCCTATTCTGGCGTATCATAGCTTACTTTAGCCTCCTCTAGCCTAACATACTCTATCCTAACCTAACATAGCCCAACCTACTCTGGCCTACCTAACCGAGCCTAACCTAGTGTAACCCACCCTAAACTACTCTAGCCTAGGCTAATGTAGCCTCACCTACTCTAGCCTAGCCTACTCTAGTGTAGCCTAACTGACTCTGGCCTAGCCTACTCAAGCCTTCTCTAGCCTAGGCTAGCCTAACTTAGCCTAACCTACCCTAACCTACTCGAACTTAGCCTAGCCTAGCCCACTCTACCTATGCTAGCTTAGCCTAGCCTACTCTAGCCTAGCCCACCCTACCCTAGCTTAAACTTATTCTACCCTTTCATAGCCTAGTCTAATTTAGTCTATCCTAGCCCACTCTAGCTTAGTCTTGCCTAGTCTAACATAAATGTAGATTCCTAAGAGTTTATATATACATATTGTAGTTGAAAATGTTAATAAAATATATTCAAAAGCAATCTTAAAAAATATTTATGTTACAATTTAATTTTATCATAAATATTTAAATTTAAGAGCATTATCACTTTATATTATATAAATTCAAACATTTTTCTTTGTACATTATGTTATTTTAATTAAAAATATGTATATCATACATCATTGTACCATTAATAAATATAGTGCAAAACTTAAATAACATATTAAATATTTAAATTTGAAAATCACTTAAAAAAATAAATTAAACTAAACAACATTAATAAAAATCATTAAAAACAAAATTAAATTAAATATCATTAATAAAAAATTAGATATAACAAAATTTAGTTAAAATAAATCAAATGTATTAATATACAATTTAAAATACATTGAATTTAACCACAATACTAATTTAAAAAGAGGATGTAACACAAGTTATAAGATATAAATAAAAAACATATTTCTAAACAAAAAACATGTTTGTAAAATATAAAAATATAATTGGAGGGCCCGTCCAAAACTGATTATGAGAGGCATAAGTTAAGTCAACTATATTTTTATTTGAGACATAAAACTCACAAAAATATAAATGTAAAAGTAAGAAACCAATTTAAATAAAACCACAAACGTTCATAGAGATAAACTAAATCAATGAATAAATGTAATAATCTGAAATGAGTGGGATAAACATTGGATCAATAAAATTACAATAATAAATTCAGCCCAACTAAAAAAATCAGTAAAAACCACTCCCATAAAGCTAAATCATTACATTGTTAGATATATTAACATAACCAAAACTGAAATGAAAGAATTAGGTTTCCATGGAACAACCTCTATAACAAAAAAAAGCTGTAAGATGCTTTTCTTGAAATTCTCGTCAAAGCAGTTAGCATCCACCTGCGTGCAAATTTGAAATTTTCAGGTTCGAATTTGAATAGGTTCGAATTTGAATATGAATTTGAGGTGGGATTTTTGTTGCCGTCAAATTCAATTAATATTTCTATGTGAGAGATGGTTATATTCTTTTATTTCTAATATAATTTAATTGACGGTTTTCATTTGGTTTTAATACCAGTAGAATTAAATTGCTCTTTAAACTTTATTTATTTTATTTTTAGCCTCAATACCAATAGAATTGAATTACTAGTTTTATTTTTATTTTTAATTGAAAAATATAGGTTTTTGGATCCGAAGTTATATTTTAGCTATCTTAGTGCATAACAACACATACTTTATGTATAAGCTCTGTCTAGTCCGTGCTTTTTACTATCCACACTTAATGTTTCAAGGTTACTAGAAGTGACCCAAGAAAGCTCGTTACATTTTTCTTTTTCTTCCATATGTACTCAATAATATATATAGTATGTTTTCATTTAGGTTTCAATATTCAGTAATATATATAGCATGTCTTGATTTAGGTTTCAATAGTAATAGAGTTACTTTTCAGTTTGGCATGCATTTTTTAATTTGAAAATGATAATTTTTTTATATGAAATTATATGTTCAGCCACTTCAAATGTGATTGGTAACTTAAATTAAAATGAAGTTAAACTTAATTATATCGATAAACATGTTTCTTTTAAAATAGAATAGGGATTCATAAATTTTAATCTCATTATTAATTAGTATTAGATTTATGGTAAGACCATTAAGTATCTGATAAAAAAAAATTAGTAGTATACACAAGTCAAAGACTAAGATCTATGTGAAGGTAGTTATGTTTTCTTTTTCATTTTAGTTAAATTGATTAATTAACAAAATATCATATGAGCAAGTTTCATATGAAAAGAGTTATGGTTTTTTAGGCATTAGATGTCGTAATATACCCTATCTATAGATTAAGAAACTCTGTAATAAAGTGGATATAGACCTTCATGGATAAAAATCTTCTTCCATGTTGTCTAAAATGAATATATGTTTAACTTATAATAATAATAATAATGCTAAGATAGTTAATTTCATAATTTTTAAAATTTTAGAAACGTGAGATGTATTATGATGTAAATGTTTTGATGTTTATTATGGATTGATAATTATTAATATTTACTACTAATTTAATTTATATAATTATGCAAGTATGTAAATTTCTATTAAAAATTTGTTTTTTTTAATATTGATTATTTAAATACATTTTAAATATTTAAAGTCTACTTTAATACTAAAGGTTTTAAATATTTGGAAATACATTTTATAGTGAATTACTTGTGTGTTTACATCTTTTTGTTATGGGGAGTGAGATAATTTATCTTTTTTCAGTTATTGGATTTGTGTGTTTAAAATTTTCTAGTATAGAGTTTTCTTCCCAAAATAACATGCACACTTTACATTGTATGGTTTGAAGTGTAGAAATAATTTTGATTGTTTTTTTCTTCTTTCTTGCCCTTTCTCTTCTTTTTTTGTAAGTTTAGATATAATTTATAAATATTTTTTTAGTTTTTATACAGTGTTGAACAACTAAAAGTTTATCTTAGAAGAAAGAAAATCCATATTTAAACGAATGTATTCCTTAGATGAAATTGTTCTCCAAACTTGCATCCTTGAATTTTCCAAAGAACTATAATTTATTCTTAAGCACTCTATGATCTAAAATATTATTCCTTTTGTACCATAGATTATGTACTTGACATATACAAATATATTTGCATGCTATGCATCTTCACTACATAGTAATTCGTTGTCATTTTGAGAACAATTTTGTATTTATACATAACGTGATGTCTACTAAAAATATCATAGTTTACATTGTCTTTACCCATTGGTTTATGTTGTATTTCACATCAGTACCATACAACAAGAATCAACTCAACAAGACTACACCCCCCATAATAAGAACTTTTACCATTTTTTTTTTTTTTTACTAATGAAACCATATAAATTAAATGACTTGTATACACATTAATCCATGAGAAGCATCAAAACACTTACCCCATTATACATCCCACATTATCCCAATAATAAGGAATGATAAAAGTTAACTAAATTATAAATTTTTATCCCCACTTTACCATTAAAATTCTTAACTCAAGTAAATAATTCTTCCTACAATACTAAGTTCTCTCCTTATCCCCACTTTACCATCATTTCTCATGTTTGTAGATCAAAAACTTTCAAAAGAAATATCACCATACACATAAATATAAACTGACAATAATCATAAATGAGTTGTCTAGTGAGCAATATATTTAAATCAAGCCTTATATGATAATTTCATGATATAAAAATATTCAAATATGGAAAATAAACCAAATGTAAAAACAATCAAGCACAAATTATCGCATCCTTTATAACGCATTAGTTAATAACTATTCATAAAATTATACCACGTGTAGATATTAGGGCATATATACAATTCAATAAAGCATATGAAATAAAGTGTTATGAAGGCATTATAATATACAAATAGAAATAATACAGGGATAATGAGCCAACCCTTTTCCACTTTGAAATTCATATGTTGCGTCTATTGTCCTTCACTGTGCCAAGTGAGGAGAATTTCTATCATTTTTGAAAATAACAAAATCATAATAAAAATGATATAAATCAGAATGAGGACGATGAGAAAGTATTCATTTGATATTTTTCAAATTTAATCCCTATGCTTCACTTGTATCTCACTATTAATGCATATGAACACTCAATCCATCATTGTGTTATTCTTTAACATGTTTGATACATAAAGATATCTCAACACTTGATGTTGTTTTCTCTACCACATAATCATCTTAGTGTAATCTATCTTCACGCTTTGTGCCATGTGATGGGTTGACCTAAGATTTGATTTCACCACCATGATGACTCAATCGCTTCTTTGATGCACCAAATGGATGGATCACCTTATTGGAGTCTTTTCCTACCTGTCCATGTGCTTCATTCAGCATCACTACTTTAAAAGCATTACTAAGCTTGGATTCTACTATAAATTAATAGATGAGCTACATAAATTGTTAATTTCTACAATACTTGCATATTAGCCTAAATTTATAAAGAAAAACATATAAAACATAGAATAACAGAATTATTACCTTTGTAGAACCTTCGTTAGTTCATATGGAAGATTTCATGTGAAATATGACAAAATGATGTAGGAAAGATGATTATGAGGGTTTCTACAAGGCAAAAGAGATCAGACTAATGTAGAAAAATGACAAAATGTTACTAATTATGGGCCCATCATTCCCCATACTTAATTTAGTGTATGTCTTCATGAAATTTGACAAAATTGCAATTTTGTTTGTCAAATTCCTGGTTTAGAGTATGGTTTCAGATGGTTAGATGATAATGTCCAGGATGTTTTGGGTGCCCTTATTTTTCATGGCATGTACCTTTATTTAGCATATTGTTAGAACTGGATTTGAGTCTTGTATATTTGTGGGGAGTGCCATTCTTGACATGTATACGAAGTGTGGAAGTATGGAGGAAGCGAACAGAGTGTTTTACAATATGCCGGAAAGGAATGGGGTGTCATGCACTGCCATGATTTTGTGGTATGCCTAGAGTGGTCATGGTGAGGAGTCCCTGAGGTACAAAGATTAATTAAATGGTAAGGTCATGTTTGTGGGAATAGGTTTCGAAACACATTGTAAACAAACTGGATCGTCAGGTTTGAAATATCTATTGGAAATAAAAGCATTAAAGAGTATTCAACATTAATATCAAAACCTAAACAATTCACTTGGAAACCATCTACAGCAATATAACTAGTAAGGAATGTGCCATCATCTCTAACATTTTTAGCCTTTTCTCACCTCTAAGATAGAAGTCAAGTACACCATTGTTCAATATATTTTGAGATCTGCCTTGATTAGATTTAAATTCAAAATGATATTGTTGTGGATCAACGAAAAAAAAAAGCCATTTTTTTAAAGATTTGCACATGTTTCATGCATATATGGCAACACACTAGCAGAATGAATTTAATAAGATTAAATTTTGTTGTTCCTAAATGAAGACAGTGAAAGCTTGAGTTGATGATTTTGTAGTTTATAGAAAAAATAAGAAAAGGTAATGGAAAATAATATGTATAGAGTTGCAAATAGCCTTCTATTGGCTTTAAAATCCGCCTGTTTTATCCTTACTTTGGGGAGATTTTGTCATTAAAGAAAATTCTATGCTGGACTATAACATAAGGGCAAGAAACCTACACTTCTATTTGTTTACTTTCAACAACACCAATTAGCAACTATGATGAGAGATTGTGTGAGTCAGTCTTACATTGAATTTGTGAAAAAAATTATCTGCTATTTTGAATTATATATGGTCGAAAAACATGTTGCGTATTAGGAAATAGATAATTGTCTAGTTTAACATGAATTTATTCTTATCTTATTTTTCACGTATTTGAAGTGTCGAAAATGGTGCAAAAGTGGCGTTTATGCATTGAAGTGTCCTGTTTTCCAAATCCAGATTAAGAAGTTGTTAAATTTGTCCTTTACAATATGGGAACAAATCATTTATTTCATGGAAAGAGAGAAGTTCATGGAATGACGACAAATGACCTTGTTGAAGGGCTATAAGAGGCAAAACAACAACATGTCAATCATATTGAAGTCTTCACCAACTTGTAGTTGATATGTAATCAGATGAAAGGCATCTATCGAGTTCGGAAGGACAATTTAGAACCTATTCATAAGGAAACAATAAATTGGAGTTGTCAATTTCATCATTTTACCATCAATCGCTCTGCAGATATTGAAAAGATATCCACTGATATAATGTCCAGAGCATTTTTAAGCACATATGTAGATGTCAAATATGACATAGGATCACCATCCACTGCAACAACAATAACTGATCGCCATCAATATAGATCCCCATTATGTGAATGGATTGTTGTTATCATTTTTTTGGGGTCTATCATAGCATGGTTCTTTCGCTAAAGAAG
Source organism: Pinus taeda (assembly GCA_000404065.3). NCBI lineage: Eukaryota > Viridiplantae > Streptophyta > Pinopsida > Pinales > Pinaceae > Pinus > Pinus taeda. The sequence goes on along the minus strand of APFE031627241.1, from coordinate 30,214 downwards.
AACTTGTCAATGTTTTATTTTTCCCAACATGCAATGATTACGGTTTTTTGTATGCGAGACAAATTTATGGACAAATGTAATATATTCCATGTACATGGACAAATGTATTTTGAGAAAAGTAATTGGTTCATTGTTTTCTGATTATCATTAATACATTATGGTGTTGTCTGATCCTTCTAAACACCTTCTCAGATCTTTATTTCTGAAGAGATATTGATATAAATTGTGATTCGTTCGTTGGTTGTTGACTAGTGATGAAAGTTTTGTTTACTATGGTTATAAGGAATTTATTCTTAATAACACTATTATTTCTCAATCACCCAGTCACTCTTCCGATCTCCACCTTGGATTTCATCCCAATAGTTTTCCCAGATCACAACTCTATTTTGGCTTGACTTCTCTGTATTTTAGATCTCCTGCTTGTGGATTTATCATGATAGTAAGGCCCTAGTCTTTTTAAATCAAAGCAAATATTGCTCATTCTCATTGTGTCATACCTAAGGAAATGTCAATATTTCTCCAAGAAATCACATCCATCATGATGATCTAACAAGGCTAGTAAGCTAAAATTTGGGACTTGGTCATCTTTATATGTTTTAAAAAAAATGTTCCGTCTATGGAAATAAATATTGAAATATTTCTCAGTTCCAAGATATTATTGTAAGTTTTCTTAGATCATATTATATATGTTTCTTGCCAATGATGAACATGACCATTGATTTCGTCTAGTGTAAGTACAATGTCGGAGCGTGAGATCAACTACTAAATCAAAATAGAGAGAAAAGTGCTAAATAGTTATCTGAGAAAATATATAAAATAAAATAAGGTGGAAATACAAAGTCTTGGTGCTGACACAAAATAACGAATGTCAAGCCCTATTGGACTTGATGTTGGCTGCTGAGAACAAGAGAGGGGGCCCTGATATAGGCTTCTCATTAGAGTCATCATTAATTGTGAAGGGGTCAATGCACTAATGTTTGGCAATGGACATCCTCCTAGTAGTGGTCGAAGTTGAATTTCCTTGGCTATATGATCTTGGGGGAATCACAATATTGAGGAAGCTTAATGCTCCCAATGTCCAGGAAGAAATATCTAATGCAAGCGTCCCTACTCAAACAACCCGCGAGGGGTGGTGAGTTGGGTGGGAAGAGAGTAAATTTGGGACCTCCTAGAGCTGATGTGTCTACTTAATCTCTGCCTGCTATTTGTCCCCCTATCAAACAGGGTAACCACAAAGTATGAGGTTATCCCATTGAAGGGATGTGTAGAGCCTGAGATCTATGTTCATATACTTCCCCATGAAGAAGGCAAGACATTTCTACTCAGTGTAAGGGAGCTCCTCAAGTCCCTAAATAGGCAGTGGTATTTACTTTTGATCTCATTGTAGACAAGGCATCAGAAAATGAGATGCTTCTCCAACTCTGGTTCTTGTAAGTGGCATCACTAGCAAGCCATATTATGCCACTAGAGGTGATGAGCTATGTGAATCTAGATATTTTGGAAGACCACTAAAAAATGATCACAGGGAATTCTAAGGGCATACACCTAGTGTTTGTGTGTGTATGAAGGTTGGATGATAAGACCATGCCTTAGCCCTAGAGAGTGCTTAGCATAAACAATATTATTTTAAAGCTTCCAAATATAAATTTTTGTAGGTGTAAACTCTCCTGTGGCAAAGATTTTACCTTTTAGTACATACTTAAAAATCCATTGATATTATAGAGATCATATTGATCATATCTTATTGACTATTGAAGTTCCAGCGCAGTGTTATCATTGGAAAAGTTCTTACACTCCAGTTCATGGTATATAGTTAAAAGTCATTTGATGTTTCAAAGATCATATGGATCATCTCATTGATTATAAAATTCCCAGCCCAGTGTTATCCTTGTGAGAATTGATCTCTTTTTTGAATGCATATTCACCTTAGAACCAATTATATATTGTATTTGTATTTATTAGTAATAACAAGCATGGGACAACTGTTATTTATTTGGTATTTTCTTTTCTTGGCACTCCTTGCATTGTTGGTATGATTTTATTTTCTTTATCATATTCTTATAATCTTATCGTACAAATCTGAACTAAAGAACAAATAGATCAGCATAATAACTATTGGCTATCTAACCCTATCACCTCTACATGCTTCTCCATTTGGAATAGTGCTCTTCCAATTCTAGGGGGATGCCCCTAGGGTTTGTGCATGTTGTTTGTAAAGAATAAAATCTGTGTATGAAATTGTTGTGGCCACAACCACTTTCGAGTGTTTTTGTTGTTCCCTAAAAGGAACAACACCTTTTTGGAGTGTTTTTACTATAACCTCTAGGGAAAAGTTGTTGTTCCCTAAAAGGAACAACAACTTTTTGGAGTTCTTTTATTGTTCACTCCAAGGAACAGTTGTTGTTCCCTAAAAGGAACAACATCTTTTTGGATTGTTTTTGTTATTCCCTCCAAGGAACAATTGTTGTTCCCTAAAAGGAACAACACTTTTTTGAGTTTTTTTTAGTTTCGTTGTTCCCTCCAGGGAACAACACTTTTAGAGCTTGTTGTGGCCACAACCACCACCCTATTAAAACCTGCTCTGGGGTAAATTTGAATGGGTCCCTTGAGAAGTTTGATCTCTTGTATCTCCGAATGATAATCATAGTTGTCAGATGGAATTATTTCCTCAACTTTGAACGGTTCAATGGTTTATTAATTATGGTTGCAATCCAATTTTAATCATCAGTCCCCAAAAAATCATCACTCCCTCTTGAGATTTAGAGTTGAAAGGACTCATATAACCCCCAATTGCAAATTCTCTATATTTATGAAAGTTTTTATGAAGGTAAGGTTTGTTTTAGGCTTTTCTATCATATATCTCATAATCATAGCTAATGTTAATTATTTCTGTAGGCAAGGACCAAGAGAAGAAAAGCAAGGTCAACAAGATGATGCATAAGCATCAGGAATGGATACAAGGAAAGGATGCAAATGAGACCTAGCTAAAACAAAGGAATTTATGACAAGCAATAGGGAAGGCATACATAGTGGGGAGCTACGCAATAAACTACGGTGATTTCTTGTTTCTTATCCTCCCACCAACCCTTACACTCTTGTAACAGAGCTTTCAATTGCAACTACTGACTTGTAAAAGGATCTTACATCCTGAAATACCTGTCCAAGAAAACGAGGTACAAGATCAAAGATTTGTTTCATATGTACAGTGTTCTATAGATCCCAGAAAAATGCCTTTGTCTACTGGATCTGTGTAAGCTTGATATGGCTTGCTGGATGGAAACAACTCCACAACACTCTACCTTGCAATCTATCGAAGAAATGTATGAACACATTGAATCAAGTTATTATTATCTCCGGACACACCTTAAATCAAGCCAAATGTCAAAAAATGAGTGCACTGTCTACATTTTCCTTCAGGGAATAAAAAGGTGTAACATTCAGTTAATATGTGTGGAAAGGGATGGCATGCAATCATTCCTCTTTCTACTGACATCCGTTCATTTTTCTTCAAGAAATAGAACGATCCAGTAGCAATGGCTTCAACATGTTCGTTGTTTCATTAATCATTTCATTTTGTATATTTTAATTCGAATATGGAAAGGAAGAGGGAAGGTTGAAGGTCAGGAGAAACCGACAGTCAATTCTCTTTCTCAATAAGTATCACCTCTGGACAGAGGAAAAGGACATTTTTTGGCGGAAGAGGGGTCAATTTTATTATGCTAATAAAGAAGAATGTTTGAGTCCATAAGAAGCCTTTTTGAGATTCATTTTCCTTTTCCTTTCATGTTTGGAATCAGGGTGCTCTCACTAGCATTAGGATATATATGTTTTGTTTTTGTTCATAGTGATAACAGACAACTTATGACTAGTCTTGGTTATTTGAATATAATTCATTATCATGGTTAACTCATGAGCACTATCTGATTCGAAGCTATATTAAACATCAGTTGCAAGTTTTATTTGTAAATAAGAATGTGTATTCTTGTATGAATAATTAGATTTCAACTGAGCTTAAATACAGCCTTGTCCATGAGTTAACTCAATAATTGATTCATTTGGACATGGAATCTATATATTATGTTTAATCTCTTTTCATTATGCTCCTACAAGATAGGTTAGAATAATTAAGATTAACACAAGTGGCTAGAATCAGTATAGGTAGAGCTTAGTGCATATAAGTTAGTTGTTCCTTTTGTTGATTTAATTGAAGTCTTCCTCCAAGAAGCAATCTTTAAACACCTATAATAGTTTACGGGATCCTTTAAAACTCGTTGGAACTAGCCAATCCAAATGAAAGCGAATCAAATTGGGGTATGCGATCAGGTTGGTTCCCTTTGTTGGCACAATGAACATTCGACATGACAACAAAAACCAAATTGGATCAGCAAGCTTTAGCTACTATCTAAGCACCCAAAGGCACTGAAGATCAATGATCAAACAGTGAAATGGAGTATAAGGGTTGAGATTAGTTTCTTAACCAAAATTATAACAGTGATTATATGGAAAAATTGAAAGAATATCTACCCTAAGTGAAAGAAAAATTCAAAGTAAGTGCATGGTAATCACAAACACGATCCTTGGAACATGATTGCACATGTACTACTACAACACAAACCTGAAGAGCTAAAATAAATCATAGTCAAATCCATCTGAAATAGTAATCAAGAGACAAAGAATAGATCACAAGCATGAACACATCACACACTACCTTGTCAATCTCTGGTGTGCAATAGTGGAAGATGTTGTCAAGTCCAAAATGGAAGAAGGAAGAAGGCATAGAGCTCTTGTAACCTATGTAAAAAGAATCCAACATGCCAAAGAATAAGTTGCCATCAATCTTTATAGAACACAAAGAGAAGAGGAGAGAGTGCACCTAAAACCCTAGGCCATAAACCCTAAGCATGTTATAACATTATAACATAGAATATCGAAGATTTCATGTGAAATATGACAAAATGATGTAGGAAAGATGATTATGAGGGTTTCTACAAGGTAAAAGACATCAAACTAATGTAGAAAATGACAAAATGTTACTAATTATGGGCCCATCATTCCCCATACATAATTTAGTGTATGTCCTCATGCAATTTGACAAAATTGAAATTTTGTTTGTCAAATTCCTAATTTAGAGTATGGTTTCAGATGGTTAGATGATAATGTCCAGGTTGTTTTGGGTGCCCTTATTTTTCATGGCATGTACCTTTATTTAGCATCTTGTTAGAACTAGATTTGAGTCTTGTATATTTGTGGGGAGCGCCCTTCTTGACATGTATACGAAGTGTGGAAGTATGGAGGAAGCAAACAAAGTGTTTTACAAAATGCTGGAAAGGAATGGGGTGTCGTGCACTGCCATGATTTTGGGGTATGCCTAGAATGGTCATGGTGAGGAGTCCCTAAGGTAAAAAGATTAATTAAATGGTGAGGTCATGTTTGTGGGAAAAGGTTTCAAAACACATTGTAAACAAACTGGATCGTCAGGTTTGAAATATCTATTGGAAATAAAAGAATTAAAGAGTATCGAACATTAATATCAAAAGCTAAACAATTCACTTGGAAACCATCTACAACAATATAACTAGTAAGGAATGTGCCATCATCTCTAACATTTTTAGCCTTTTCTCACCTCTAAGATAGAAGTCAAGTACACCATTGTTCAATATATTTTGAGATCTGCCTTGATTAGATTTAAATGCAAAATGATATTGTTGTGGATCAACGAAAAAAAAAAGAAGCCATTTTTTTAATGATTTGCACATGTTTCATGCATATATGGCAACACACTAGTGGAATGAATTTAATAAGATTAAATTTTTTTATTCCTAAATGAAGACAGTGAAATCTTGAGTTGATGATTTTGTACTTTATAGAAACAGTAAGAAAAGGTAATGGAAAATAATATGTATAGAGGTGGAAATAGCCTTCTATTGTCTTTAAAAGCCGCCTGTTTTATCCTTACTTTGGGGAGATTTTGTCATTAAAGAAAATTCTATGCTGGACTATAACGTAAGGGCAAGAAACCTAAACTTCTATTTGTTTACTTTCAACAACACCACTTAGCAACTATGATGAGAGATTGCGTGAGTCAGTCTTACATTGAATTTGTGAAAAAAATTATTTGTTATTTTGAATTATATATGATTGAAAAACATGTTGCGTATTAGAAAATAGATATTTGTCTACTTGTTTAACATGAATTTATTCTTATCTTATTTTTCAGGTATTTGAAGTGTCGAAAATGGTGCAAAAGTGGCGTTTATGCATTGAAGTGTCCTTTACAATATGGGAACAAATATGGGAAAAAATCATTTATTTCATGGAAAGAGAGAAGTTCCTAGAATGACGACAAATGCCCTTGTTGAAGGGCTATAAGAGGCAAAACAGCAAGATGTCAATCATATTGAAGTCTTCACCAACTCGGAGTTGATATGTAATCAGATGAAAGGAATCTATCGAGTTCAGAAGGACAATTTAGAACCTATTCATAAGGAAACAATAAATTGGAGTTGTCAATTTCAACATTTTACCATCAATTGCTCTGTAGATATTGAAAAGATATCCAATGATATAATGTCCAGAGAATTTTTAAGCACATATGTAGATGTCAAATATGACATAGGATCACCATCCACTGCAACAAAAATCACTGATCACCATAAACATAGATCCCCATTATGTGAATGGGTTGTTGTTATCATTTTTTTGGGGTCTATCATAGCATGGTTCTTTCGCTAAAGAAGAACTTGTCAATGTTTTATTTTTCCCAACATGCAACGATTACGGTTTTTTGTATGGGAGACAAATTTATGGACAAATGTAATATATTCCATGTACATGGACAAATGTATTTTGAGAAAAGTAATTGGTTCATGGTTTTGTGATTATCATTAATACATTATGGTGTTGTCTGATCCTTCTAAACCTTCTGAGATCTTTATTTCTGAAGAGATATTGATATAAATTATGATTCGTTCGTTGGTTGTTGATTAGTGATGAAAGTTTTGTTTACTATGGTTATAAGGAATTTATTGTTAATAACATTATTATTTCTCAATCACCCAGTCACTCTTCCAATCTCCACCTTGGATTTCATCCCAATAGTTTTCCCTATGACAACTCTATTTTGGCTTGACTTCTCTGTATTTTAGATCTCCTGCTTGTGGATTTATCATGATAGTAAGGACCTAGTCTTTTTAAATCAAAGCAAATCTTGCTCATGCTCATTGTGTCATACATAAGGAAATGTCAATATTTCTCCAAGAAATCACATCCATCATGATGGTCTAACAAGGTTGGTAAGCTAAAATTTGGGACTTGGTCATCTTTATATGTTTTAAAAAAAAAATTCCGTCTATGGAAATAAATATTGAAATATTTCTCAGTTCCAAGATATTATTGTAAGTTTTCTTAGATCATATTATATATGTTTCTTGCCAATGATGAACATGACCATTGATTTGTAAAAAATATATATTATGATTTTATGAAAGGTCCAGTGTAAGTACAATGTGGGAGCATGAGAAAATATATAAAATAAAATAAGGTGCAAATACAAAGTCCTGGTGCTGACACAAAATAACAAATGTCAAACCCTATTGGACTTGATGTTGGCTACTGAGAACAAGAGAGGGGGCCTTGATATAGGCTTCTCATTAGAGTCATCATTAATTGTGAAGGGGTCAATGCACTAATGTTTGGCAATGGACATCCTCGTAGTAGTGGTCGAAGTTGAATTTCCTTGGCTCTATGATCTTGGGGGAATCACAATATTGACGAAGCTTAATGCTCCCAATGTCCAGGAAGAAATATCTAATGCAAGCCTCCCTACTCAAACAACCCGCGAGGGGTGGTGAGTTCGGTGGAAAGAGAGTAACTTTGGGACCTCCTAGAGCTGATGTGTTTACTTAATCTCTGCCTGCTATTTGTCCCCCTATCAGACAGGGTAACCACAAAGTATGAGGTTATCCTATACAAGGGATGTGTAGAGCCTAAGATATATGTTCATATACTTCCCCATGAAGAAGGCAAGACATTTATACTCAGTGTAAGGGAGCTCCTCAACTCCCTAAATAGGAAGTGGTATTTACTTTTGATCTCATAGTAGACAAGGCATCGGAAAATGAGATGCTTCTCCAACTCTGGTTCTTGTAAGTGGCATCACTAGCAAGCCATATTATTCCACTGGAGGTGATGAGTTATCTCAATCTAGAGATTTTGGAAGACCACTAAAAAATGATCACTCGGAATTCTAAGGGCATACACCTAGTGTTTGTGTGTGTATGAAGGTTTGATGATAAGACCATGCCTTAGCCCTAGAGACTACTTAGCATCAACAATATTATTTTAAAGCTTCCAAATATAAATTTTTGTTGGTGTAAACTCTCCTGTGGCAAAGTTTTTACCTTTTAGTACATACTTAAAAATCCATTGATATGGCAGAGGTCATATTGATCATATCTTCTTGACTATTGAAGTTCCAGCCTAGTGTTATCCTTGGCAAAGTTCTTACACTCCAGTTCATGGTACATAGTTAAAATTCATTTGATGTTTCAGAGATTATATGGATCATCTCATTTATTATAAAATTCCGAGCCCAGTGTTATCCTTGTGAGAATTGATCTCTTTCTTGAATGCATATTCACCTTAGAATCAATTATATATTGTATTTGTATTTATTAGTAATAAAAAGCATGGGACAACTGTTATTTATTTGGCATTTTCTTTCCTTGGCACTCCTTGCATTGTTGGTATGATTTTATTTTCTTTATCATATTCTTATGATCTTATCGTACAAATCTGAATTAAAGAACAAATAGATCAGCATAATAACTATTGGTTATCTAACCCTATCACCTCTACATGCTTCTCCATTTGGAATAATGCTCTTCCAATTCTAGGGGGATGCCCCTAGAGTTTGTGCATGTTGTTTGTAAAGAATAAAATCTGTGTATGAAACTGTTTTGGCCACAACCACTTTCGAGTGTTTTTGTTGTTCCCTAAAAGGAACAACACCTTTTTGGAGTGTTTTTACTATAGCCTCTAGGGAACGGTTGTTGTTCGCTAAAAGGAACAACACCTTTTTGGAGTTCTTTTGTTGTTCCCTCCAAGGAATAGTTGTTATTCCCTAAAAGGAACAACACCCTTTTGGATTCTTTTTGTTCTTCCCTCCAAGGAACAGTCGTTGTTCCCTAAAAGGAACAACACCTTTTTTAGTTTTTTTTTGAGTTTCATTGTTCCCTCCAAGGAACAACACGTTTAGAGCTTGTTGTGGCCACAACCACCACCCTATTAAAACCCGCTCTGGGGTAAATTTGATTGGGTCCCTTGAGAAGTTTGATCTCTCGTCTCTCCGAATGATAATCATAGTTGTCAGATGGAATTATTTCCTCAAATTTGAACAGTTCAATGGTTTATTAATTATGGTTGCAATCCACTTTTAATCATCAGTCCCCAAAACAATCATCGCGCCCTCTTGAGATTTAGAGTCGAAAGGACTCATATAACCCACAGTTGAAAAGTCTCTATCTTTATGAAATTTTTTATGAAGGTAAGGTTTGTTTTAGGCTTTTCTATCATATCTCTCATAATCATAGCTAATGTTAATTATTTCTGTAGGCAAGGACCAAGAGAAGAAAGCAAGGTCAACAAGCTGATGCATAAGCATCAAGAATGGATACAAGGAAAGGATGCAAATGAGACCTAGCTGAAAGAAAGGAATTTATGACAAACAACAGGGAAGGCATACATAGTGGGGAGCTACACGATAAACTACGGTGATTTCTTGTTGCTTATCCTCCCTCCTGCCCTTCCACTCTTGTAACAGAGCTTTGAATTGCAACTACTGACTTGTAAAAGGATCTTACATCCTGAAATACCTGTCCAAGAAAAGGAGGTACAAGATCAAAGATTTGCTTCATATGTACAGTGTTCTGTGGATCACAGAAAAACGCCTATGTCTACTGGATCTGTGCAAGTTTGATATTGCTCTATGGATGGAAACAACCGCACAACACTCTACCTTGCAATCTATCGAAGAAATGTATGAACACATTCAATCAAGTTATTATTACCTCTGGACACACCTTAAATCAAGCCAGATGTCAAAAAATGAGTGCACTGTCTACATTTTCCTTCAGGGAATAAAAAGAGTAACATTCGTTCAATATGTGTGCAAAGGGATGGCATGCAATCATTCCTCTTTCTACTGACATCCGTTCATTTTTCTTCAAGAAATAGAACGATCTAGTAGTAATGGCTTCAACATGTTCGTTGTTTCATTAATCATTTCATTTTGTATATTTTAATTTGAATATGGAAAGGAAGAGGGAAGGTCGAAGGTCAGGAGAAACCGACAGTCAATTCTCTTTCTCAATAAGTATCACCTCTAGACAGAGGAAAAGGATTTTTTTTTGGCGGAAGAGGGGTCAATTTTATTATGCTAATAAAGAAGACTGTTTGAGTCCAAACGAAGCCTTTTTCAGATTCATTTTCCTTTTTCTTTCATGTTTGGAATCAGGGTGTTGTGACTAGCATTAGGATATATATGTTTTGTTTTTGTTGATAGTGATAACAGACAACTTATGACTAGTCCTGGTTATTTGAATATAATTCGTTACCACGGTTAAATCATGAGCAATATCCGATTCGAAGCTATATTAAACATCACTTGCAAGTTTTATTTGTAAATAAGAATGTGTATTCTTGTATGAATAATTATGTTTAAACTAAGCTTAAATACAACCTTCTCCATGAGTTAACTCAGTAATTGATTCATTTGGACATGGAATCTATATATTAAGTTTAATCTCTTTTCATTATGCTCCTACAAAATAGGTTAGAATAATTAAGATTAACACAAATGGGTAGAATCAGTATAGGTAGAGCTTAGTGCATATAGGTTAGTTGTTCCTTTTGTTGATTTAATTGAAGTCTTCCTCCAAGAAGCAATCTTTAAACACGTATAACAGTTTATGGGATCCTCTAAAACCCGTTGGAACTAGCCAATAAAAATGAAAGCGGATCTAATTGGGGTATGCGATCAGGTTGGTTCCCTTTGTTGGCACAATGAACATTCGACATGACAACAAAAACCAAATTGGATCAGAAAACTTTAGCTACTACCTAAGCACCCAAAAGCACTGAAGATCAGTGACCAAATAGTGAAATGGAGTATAAGGGTTGAGATTAGTTTCTTAACCAAAATTATAACAGTGATTATATGGAAAAATTGAAAGAATATCTGCCCTAAGTGAAAGAAAAATTCAAAGTAAGTGCACGGTAATGAAAAACAAGATCCTTGGAACATGATTGCACATGTACTACTACAACAAAAACCTGAAGAGCTATAATAAATCATAGTCAAATCCATCTGATATAGTAATCAAGAGACAAAGAATAGATCACTGGCATGAACACATCACACAGTGCCTTGTCAATCTCTGGTGTGCAATAGTGGAAGATGTTGTCAAGTCCAGAATGGAAGAAGGAAGAAGGAATAGAGCTCTTTTAACCTATGTAAAAAGAATCCAACATGCCAAAGAATGAGTTGCCACCAATCTTTAGAGAACACAAAGAGAAGAGGAGAGAGTGCACCTAAAACCCTAGGCCATAAACCCTAAGAATGTTATAACATTTAAAAAAACTTTTTGTAACTATTTCAAGTGTTTATTAAAATCATTTAATAAAGTGTTAGAACCCCTAAACCCTAAACACTAAACCCTAACAATTAAAAACATTTCACGAGGCATTTTGAAACTTTTATTTAAGTGTTTCATAAAAGAATTTATTGAAGTGTTATAAATCCTAAACCCTAAACGCTAAACCCTAAAACCCAAACTAGAAACCCCAAAACCTAAACCCTAAGGATTTTATAACCTTTAAACCCTAAACCCTACACCCAAAACCCTAAACCCAAAACTCTAAACCCTAAACCCTAAGTATTTCATAACAATTTTAAAAGTGGTTTTTAACTTTTATTTGATTATTTATTAAAAACATTTACTAAATTTTGATAAACCCTAAGCCCTAAACCCTAAACAATAAACCCTAAACCCCAAACCCTAAGCCCTAAACCATAAACCCTAAGCATTTTATACTAGTTTAAAAATAATTTTTTAATTTTTATTTAAGTGTTTATTAAAAGCACTTAACAAAGTGTTATAAACCCTAAACCATAAACACAAAACCCTAAACCCTAAACCCAAAAACCTAAACCCTAAACCCTAAACCATAAGAAATTTACAACATTTTAAGAAGTGTTTTGATACTTTATTTAAATATTAATTTACAACATTTACTAAAGTGTTATAAAATATACACCCTAAACCCTAAATCCTAAGCATTTTAAAACAATTAAAAAGAAATATAACCTTTGTTTAAGCATTTATTAAAAGAATTTACTAAAGTTATGTAAACCCTAAACCCTAAACCATAAACACGGAAGCCTAAACCCTACAACCTAGGAATTTTACAACATTTTAAAAACTATTTTGTAACTTTTATTCAAGTGTTTATTAATACCATTTACTAAAGTGTTATAAACCTTAAACCCTAAACCCTAAATCCCAAATCCCAACAACAGACCCTAGATCCTTAAGTCTAAAGCGTAAACCCTAAACATTTCATAACATTTTAAAAATTGTTTTGTAATTTTTATTTAAGTGTTCATTAAATAATTTACTAAAGTGTTATACAACCTAAAACCTAAACACTAAACCCCAAACATCAAACCCTAAAAGATATACCCTAAACCTTAATCCCTAAATCCCAAATCCTAAACCTTAAGGATTCTACAACATTTTCAAAAGTGTTTTGAAAAAGCATTTTGAACATTTTAAAAAGCATTTAATAAATTCATATAAACCCTAAACCCTAAACACTAGACACCAAACCCTAACCCTGAATCATAAAATCTAAACCCTAAAACTTACACCTTAAACATTAAACCCCAAACCCTAAATCCTAAAACTTACACCTTAAACGTTAAACCCCAAACCCTAAATCATAAACCATAAACCCTAAGCATTTTATAACATTTTAAAAAGTGTTTTGTTGTTTTTATTTAACCTTTTATCAAAAGAAATGACTAACATGTTATAAACCCTAAACCCTAACTGCTAAACTCTAAACGCCAAACCCTAGACCCTAAACTGTAAACTGAAAACCCTAAACCGTAAATGTAAACTCTAAACCCTAAACCTTAAACCCTAATCACTAAACCCTAAAACCTAAGCATTTTATAACGTTTTAAACCCTAAACCCTAAACCATGAGAATTTTATAACATTTTAAAAAGTGTTTTGTTAGTGTTTTAAACCCTTGACCCTAAACCCTAAACCCTAAACCCTAAACCAAAAAATCTAAGCATTTAATAACATTTTAAAAAGCATTTTGTAACTTTTTTTCAAGTGTTTATTAAAGGCATTTATAGAGGTGTTTTGAACCCTAGACCCTAAACCCTAAAACGCAAAAACTAAGCATCTTTTTGCATTTTAAAAAGAATTTTGTACGTTTTTTTAATTGTTTATTAAAAGCATTTACTAAAGCCTTATAAACCATAAACACTAAATCCTATGCATTTTATAAAATTTTAAACCATAAACCTTAAGCACTTAGTGCAGTTTTAACAAGACTTTTGTAACTCTTTCCTATGTTTTTATTAAAATAAATTACTAAATTGTTACGAATCTTAAACCCTCAACCCTAAACCCTAAGAATTTTATAACATTTTAAGCCCCAAAACTTGAAACCCTAAACTCTAAACCCTAAGTAATTTATAACATTTTACCAAATGTTTTGTTACCTTTTTTAGGTGTTTATTAAAATAATTTACTAATGTTTTATAAACCCTAAACCCTAAACCCGAAAGCATTTTATAATATTATAAAGCCTAAACCCTAATAATTTTATAACGTTTTAACAAGCGTTTTGTAAGTTTATTAAGAATTTATTAAAAACATTTACTAAAGGTTATAAACTATAAACACTAAATCTTATGCATTTTATAAAATTTTAAACCCTAAACCCTAAGGAGTTAGTGTAGTTTTAACAAGATTTTTCTGAATTTTTTCTAATTTTTCATTAAAATAAATTACTAAATTGTTATGAATCCTAAACCCTCAACCCCAAACCCTAAGAATTTTATAATATTTTAAACCCCAAACGTGAAACTATAAACTCTAAACCATAAGTAATTTATAACATTTTATCAAAAGAAACAACTAACGTGTTATAAACCCTAAGTAATTTATAACATTTTATCAAAAGAAATAAATAACGTGTTATAAACCCTAAACCATAACCCCTAAACTCTAAATGCCAAACCCTAGACCCTAAAGTGTAAACTGAAAACCCTAAACCCTAAATGTAAACTCTAAACTCTAAACCTTAAACCCTAATCGCTAAACCCTAGAACCTAAGCATTTTATAAAATTCAAACCCTAAACCCTAAACCATGAGAATTTTATAACATTTTAAAAAGTGTTGTGTTACTTTTTTTCAAGTGTTTATTAAAAGCATTTACAAAAGTGTTTTAAGCCCTTGACCCTAAACCCAAAAAAGCTAAGCATTTAATAACATTTTAAAAAGCATTTTGTAACCTTTTTTCAAGTGTTTATTAAAGTCATTTACATAGGTGTTTTAAACCCTAGACCCTAAACCCTAAAACCCAAAAACTAAGCATCTTTTTGCATTTTAAAAAGAATTTTGTAAGTTTTTTTAAGCATTTATTAAAAGCATATACTAAATCCTTATAAACCATAAACACTAAATCCTATGCATTTTATAAAATTTTAAACCATAAACACTAAGCACTTAGTGCAGTTTTAACAAGACTTTTGTAACTTTTTCCTAAGTTTTTATTAAATAAATTATTAAATTGTTACAAATCCTAAACCCTCAACCCCAAACCCTAAGCATTTTATAACATTTTAAACCCCAAACTTGAAACCTTAAACTCTAAACCCTAAGTAATTTATAACATTTTACCAAGTGTTTTGTTACCTTTTTTAGGTGTTTATTAAAAGAATTTACTGATGTTTTATAATCCCTAAACCCTAAACCCTAAGAATTTTATAGCATTTTAAAGCCTCAACCCTAAGAATTTTATAACATTTTAACATGTGTTTTGTAACTTCTTTTTAAGTTCCTATTAAAAGAATTTACTAAAGTATTATAAATCCCAAACACTAAACCCTAAACCCTAAACCCTAAGCATTTTATAACATTTTAAAAATCATTTTGTAACTTTTTATAAGTGTTTATTAAATGAATTTACCGAAGTGTTATAAACCCTAAACCCTAAGAATTTTAAAACATTTTACGAAGAATTTTCTAACTTTTATTTAAATGTTTATTAAAAGAATTTATTAAAGTGTTATAAAACGTAAATCCTAAACTCTAAACACTAAACCCTAAAACCCAAACCCTAAAACCTAAACCCAAAGCATTTTATACCCTTTTAAAAAGTAATTTGTATGTTTTATTTAAGTGTTTATTAAAATAATTTAATAAAGTGTGATAAACCCTAAACCCTAAATCCCAAACCCTAAACCCAAAACCCTAAAACCGAAAACATAAACATTTTATAACATTTTAAAAAGCATTTTGTAACTTTTTTTAAGTGTTCATTAAAAGCACTTACTAAAGTGTTATAAACCCTAAACCCTAAACCCTAAACAATAAAACATAACCCCTAAATCATAAACACTAAACCCTAAACCCCAAACCCTAAACCCTAAACCCTAAGCATTTTATAACATTTCAAAAAGTGTTTTGTAACTTTTATTTAAGTGTTTATTAAAAGAATTTACTAAAGTGTTACAAACCGTAAAACCTAAACCCTAAATCCCAAACCCCGAACCCTAAGCCCTAAACCCTATACACTAACCCTAAAACTTAAGCATTTTATAACATTTTAAAGCCTAAACCCTAAACCCTAAGAATTTTATAACATTTTAACAAGTGTTTTGTAACTTTTTTTTAAGTCCTTATTAAAAGCATTTACTAAAGTGTTGTAAATCCCAAACACTAAACTCGAAACCCTAAACCCTAAACCCTAAACCCTAAGCATGTTATAAAATTTTAAAATATTTTTGTAACTTTTTTAGGTGTTTATTAAAATCATTTACTAAAGTGTTATA
The DNA here is from genome assembly GCA_000404065.3 of Pinus taeda. Classification (NCBI taxonomy): domain Eukaryota; kingdom Viridiplantae; phylum Streptophyta; class Pinopsida; order Pinales; family Pinaceae; genus Pinus; species Pinus taeda. Next base: position 14,079 of record APFE031627241.1, on the reverse strand, counting down.
ACCGCTAAACCCTAAACACTAAACCCTAAGAATTAAAAACAATTCACCAAGAATTTTCTAACTTTTATTTAAATGTTTATTAAAAGAGTTTATTGAAGTGTTATAAATCTGAAACCCAAAACGCTAAACCCTAAAACCAAAACTAGAAACCCCAAAACCTAAACCCTAAGCATTTTATAACCTTTGAAAAAGTGTTTTGTATCTTTTATTTAAGTCTTTATTAAAATAATTTACTAAAGTGTTATAAACCTTAAACGTAAACCGTAAACCTAAACCCTAAACCTTAAACCCCAAACGAGAAAGCACATACTAAAGTGTTATAAACCCTAAACCCTAACTCATAAATCCTAAACCATAAATACTAAACCATAAAATCCAAACCCTAAGTCCTAAACCCTAAACCCCAAATCCTAAACCTCAAACCCTAAGAATTTTATAACACCTTAAAAAGTGTTTTGTAACTTTTATTTAAGTGTTTATTAAAAGAATTTACTATAGTTTTATAAACCCTAAATTTGAAACCCCAAACCCTAAACCCTAAACCCTAAGGATTTTATAACTTTTTAAAGATTGTTTCGTAACTTTTGTTTAAGTGTTTATTTAAAGCATTATAAACCTTAAACCCTAAACCCTACACCCGAAACCCTAAACCAAAAACTCTAAACCCTAAACGCTAAGTATTTCATAAAAATTTTAAAAGTGTTTTTTAACTTTTATTTAAATGTTTATTAAAATTTTTTACTAAATTGTGATAAATGCTAAGCCATAAACAATAAACCCTAAACCCCAAACCCTAAGCCCTAAACCATAAACCCTAAGCATTTAATACTAGTTTAAAAATCATGTTTTAAGTTTTATTTAAGTGTTTATTAAAAGCATTTTAAATTTATTAAAAGCATGTGTTAAATTTTTAACTGCTTTAACACATGACTATTTGAGCTACTTTAAATGGCATGATTATTTGAGTATGATTTTGATTGAAATCACGTTTTTATAATAAATAATGATATTTACAAGTTATTTTGAATATTTTTTAAAGACCAATAATTAAATATTTATTAAACTCTTTTAGTTAGCTTAGTTATATATTTATTAAATTTTTTAGTTTGCATAGTTTAAGTGTTTAATGTCGCACAATAAAATGGTAAAATTTTATACATCGTGTTATTTTAATTGAATAAGTTTTACCTAGCAACATACATTTATTACTAAATTTGTTATGAAAAGATTGTTATAATGCTAGGTAATCTAAACTTTGTAGGAGTTAAAATCTACTGGAGACCAAAATTAACTATCATGATTTATTGTCATTTTTTTAAGAGAAAAAAAAAATTTGGTCTATTGAATGCAAAGGAAATGAAGATGTTCTTTCGGTGGAGAGGTTTAAGATTGAGTGAACTCAAAATATCCAAAAGAGTTGAATATATTTTTTAGGAATGAAGTTATTGTTTTTTATTAAAGGTTGGGGGTTGGTGTGGGTGTGGACTTTGGTGGCATGGTTAATCTGATCACCAACTAGTGCTCTTGAAGATTGGAAAACATAGTAGGAAACCATTTAAATTCAATCTCTTGAAGATTGGAAAACATAGTAGGAAACCATTTAAATTCAATCTGACTACTGAATGACTATATAGATATCATAAAATATAATTGGCCTACTAGAAACTTCTTGCAAAAAGGTGACCGGTTAAAATTTAAAAAAGAGTGACCTGTTAAAATTATGTGGTGGGAAAGCCGAAAAATTGAAAATAATCATAAAATCTAATTGGACTCCATATAATGGATATTAGTGTAAGTTAGTATTTTTTCATTCCACCAACAATCTAGAAACGTCAAAATAATGCTTTTTGATTTGGACACATCAAAATAAAATTGGGTATGAGCAAGAATTAGTAGATAATTTGGAAGCTTTGTTTAGTGAAGTTGTAGTTGGTTTAGATGATGGTTGTTAAATATTAGGTAAAAGGTTTAGAAACAAGAAGGAGAAATTTTTTGAATAATAACAAAAGTAATCATAAACTTAAAGTAGAGCCTTGTGGATTCCTAAAGAAGATGAAAACACTAAGTATTTCCATCATTTTGTAAATCATCAAACTAATGATAACACAACTTGGAAAATGTTAAGATAAGTTAGAGTATTTGTTGATCTCGGTTTTTTGGAACTAAAACATATACATAGAGAGGATAATAAGGTTTCTATTATCAAGGTTATAGAAATGAATTCTTATTTATTAGGTTTATGTAGCACAAGGAAACTAGAATCTTTCAGAGTAACTATAAAAATATTAGCTTCAAGTTGATGAAGAATTCTCAGTTATGAGTGTAACAACAATTTTTCATGACATCCTATGTATGTAAGCATGACTATGTGAACTATGGATGTATACAAAATCTATGTGGAAATAAAGTGATGACCGATTGAAGGGAGGAACATACATATCCAAAGCTCTTAGAGGGAAGGTGTGTCATACATTTTTGCATGCCTGTTGAGGGCCTCTTGCGCGCTGGTTGGCTCTCCTATGGCATGTCACGGGTAGGCCCATACCAACATCTCTTAAATGTCATGACTACCCACCTAACCATGAAATGCCTTGCGCTAACAACACTGAAGTCAGACTCAGCAGCCTGAGTGGAGGACGATCTCCCATACTGTCCCATTTTCTTGTGGAATGTGCCAAAGAAAGAAATGAGTTTGTGAACCAAAAATGACGTAGGTGCAAAGGGAGAGAATCTTCTAGTAGTTACGTGGAGAGGGAGAATGATCAAAGTGTGCAAAAGAGACACAAAACGATTGGCTCAGAAGGTTACTATGCAGAGAACACACAAAGCACCAAAAATCTATGAAACGAGGGATTTTTGGCTGAAGACACGAGATATGAACTCTATTTTTAAGCTACCAGTGTGAAGGAAATAGGAGTGAAGATGGGTGCAAATTTAACAATGGATATAAGTCTATAGTTTGCACTTCCCCTGCCTAAGGAAGATCTCCTGTGTTCACTGCAAATTCCCAGAAACTGCTGCATAAACCTCATATCCCTCATCTCAAATTCTAATGTTAAATCTGAAATACAACCTGTAATCAATCTCTCTACACCTATTCGAATGAGATCATCCACATACAACACTAAAATGTGGCGCGTAGACCCAATCAACAAGAAGTATAGGTAGGGATCCACCTCACTCTTGGTGAAGCCTATGTTTTGCATATTGCTAGTGCTCCTGGAATACCATGCCTTGGGTACCCATTTGAGTCCATATATCGATTGATTAAAACTACATACATAAGTCCCTCTATCATGGACATCAAACCCCTATGGTTTCTCGATATAGAATTCCTCCTCAATAATGACATTGAGGAAGGTGATATTCACATCCATTTGGTGGATGGTCCACCTTGTCTCAAAAGCTATTGAAAGAACTTCTTTAGTAAAGGAGTATCTAGCTACAGGAGAAAAAGTCTCCTCACGGTCTACTCCCTCTTTATGAGAGAACCCACGATCCGTAAATCTAGCCTTTTATTTCTCCACACTACCATCTTCTACATGATTTTCCTTATAAAGCCACTTGGAAGTCACAACTTACTTCCCCTTTGGTCTAGACACAATCTTTGAAATATCATTCTTCATGATGGAGTTGTTCTCCTCCACCATGGTATCTATCCACACTTCTTGGTTAGCTTCCTCGTCAAAGCTGGAAGGATTTGAGTCTATGATGATGGTATTCAAATCCATGTATGTCAAAAAATTTCATAAAGGTTTTGTCTCCTTAAAAGTGGACTTGGGAGGTTCAACATGCTCCTGAGTATCTTATAAGGTTTGCTCTACCCACTTGGGCCTACTAAGGGATGTCAAAGGCATTGGCTACTCCTATTGCACTAAAAGTTGTATATATCTACTACTCGAAGTATTTTCTCTCTAATCATCCTTTGGATCCTCCTCCTGAGTCCCCTCTATATCTTCAGGTAGGTCCTCCATTTCCAAGATGCCAATTTCTCCTTGAACTTGGAATCTCGGCTCACCACTGTCTACCATTGATTTGTCAAGAAGGCCCTAGAAGCCTTCAATTCCCCACTGTATCCCAGTAGGATGCCCCTCGCACCTAAGGGATATAACCTTATCCACTTTTCCATAGCTATGTGTATGTAGACTAGACAACCAAATATCCCGAGATGTCCTGTCTCAAATTTCTTTCTTGCGGATGCTTCCTCTAGTGTCTTATCCTCTAGAATCTAATGTGGGCTCCTATTCTGCAAATACATAGTTGTATTGCATGTATCAACCAATAAAATCATCTTCAAACTTTTTTTATGTTTTATGTCCTTCACTTCACGGATGATAAAATGGTTCTTCCTCTCTGCAACCCCATAGGCCAAGTTTTTCTTGCTCTTTATCCCTATCTCCTTGCGTACATTAGTGAACTAATTAGAGGTGTATTCACCCTCATTGTTTGTCCTCAAAACCTTGATATTCTTGTTTTTTCATGTTCTCCACACAAGCTTTGAAAACTCTAAAATGATTGAACACCTCACCCTTGTTTTTTATGAAGTAGATCTAGTCCTTCTTAGGTAAGTAATCAATGAAGGTTACATAGTATGATATGCCATTTAATGAAGATATTCACATAGGCCCTCCTAAATCAGAATGGATCATATTCAAAATTTCTTTGGGTCGAGTTTCATTGCTAGGGAAATATGCATTGAAATTCTTTCCAAGTGTACACCCTTTTCACACCCCTACTCATCCATACTAAATTGTAGAAGCCTAGTGGCCATTCATATCAGTATTGGTAGCGACCTGTGATGGGGATGTCCCATCCCCCATGTTAAACCTCACACATTCTCTTACTAGTGTGCACTAGTGTCTGAGTATGTTGACTCTTAATTTTTTATAAGTTCCCCTCTTGGACTCCAATCCTCACTCCAGTCTTCAAACTAGATCCATTTCGGTAGATGAATACTTTCCCCCTTTGTCTTTTAACCTCATATCCTTTTCCCCCTGTTATTGAGATGGATAAAAGGTATTTCATTATGCCATGTATACATAGTACCTCCTATCCATCAAAGCACACTCTTGACTCAATCTAGAATTAAACTATTCTCCATCCCTTCACTGCATACTCGGCCTGATTGCCAAGTCAATATGGATCCCTGAGTCATCCTCTATAAAACTATTGAATAACTCTCTAGCCTTTTTCATGTGGTGGCAGGTGCCATTATCCAAGTACCAAGCACTTCAAACAAAAGTGTTGGCAGAAAAGCAAGACATAAGTGAAAATTCACACTTGAACTTGGAAGCAAGCTCAATCAACTATGTCTTTGTTGTCACCACAACTATTTGTGACTTGCAATTGTCTTCCTTTACGGAAACCGAGAAGAAAAGTGGTGATTGTAATGGAAGATATATCATTCAATCTTTACTCATATCTCTCTTATGTCCATAGTATTGTCCCTCTCCTTGACATTCGTCCTTGTTGATGGAAACTTTTCCTTTGGTATTTTTCGTCTTGCTAACCAAGGCTAAGTTTTCATCTGTTTCTCCTCCTTGTTGGTTATTCCCGAACTCTTTATGAGTCTCCTCTTGGATGTCGTCAGTCTCTCCCAATTTGAAAGATGTTCCCATGCATATTCCCATGATGAACGGTTCCTAGGCCTTGGTGAACCTATTCAAAGCAACATTCACTAGCTCTACATCCAATATAGCTTCTTCAATAGTTGCAAGTTGGTCATGGATCTATGTGATCCTCATAAGGTAGTTTGTCACATTTTCAAAGGGGTTCATTTTACACACTTTGAGCTTATTTTATAGAATATTTTTTTGACTCATGATATCACTTTGAAAAAGCGATACGAAGTTATCAAACATGTTCTTAGATATAGTATTTTTTGCAACATGAAAAATCATGTGATCCTTAGTAGCTTCGAGGATCACCCCTTATGAATTTATGTCCTTATTATCCCATGTTGCCTACAATTCAAGGTCCACTACCACTAGTGTCTTTGTGCTCCTTAAGTTCCACTTTAGAATTAGACATGACTTCACATAAGTCTTGTTCCTTCGAGATCACCTAGATTCTTGCCTTCCATGGAAATAAATTTGAAACCTCATCAATTCGATCCTCAAATTTCACACTGGTTATTGACATGTCAGTCTCAAGGTAATTCTATGAAGTTGGTTGAAATAACCCAGGAAATAATAGATTTTATTTTCTTTCAAAAAAGTTCTTTGGTACCATGTTAAATTATCCTAAAACTATTCAACTAAACAAATAGTTTAGATCTAGTTGCTAATATTATAAAATCTTGCATGCAATGAAAAATGAGAAATTCAATCACATAGCGCATGATTTATTTATGCTCTCTTAGATTAGGTCATCATTCAAAAATTATATTCATAACTTACAAGGGCTCCCTTATAAGGAAAATTGCATTGAGAAATTAACCAAACGAACAACAAACATGAAAATTTTAGTCTGCATGGAAATCAAGGTAGCATTCTCTCCAAATTCATATGACTACACATAATTTATATGATGGTATAAAATTTATATGGACAACTGTACAATCTAATCTTTTACTTGTTGCTAGCTAGCTACTTCTCCTTGCTAAAAACTGGATACCTTCTCCTTGTTGAACTGCTACTGAAATCCTCACCAATTAATAAAAATAAAATCTCTAATTTCCTCATTCACTCATGTGACTTCTGAAATGAATGCTCTTTGTCCTTTTTTGTCTCTTTCTTTTACAACTTTGACATGAGCCAAAAAATTAATATTCAACGAATGAGATATAATTGTGTGTTTAACGATAGTCACTTTATTAATTAAAAGTCACCTTAATTAACAAATGTCCACTTTGTTAATTATTCAATAAAGTGAACTTTTGAAAAACCATATGATACTTTTAATGGAAATCTCCATAAGCATACACCCTCATGGAAATACTTGTATGAGATACAAACACTAACATTATATGTCTGAGAAAATGATGCAAGAAACATCTACCATATTCTTTATCAACATCCCTCTCTACTACAAACACAACAAGCTGAAGCAAACACTCCTTATTCGAGTTTTTCTTTAAATTCCAATCTACATCCATGTGCTTCTACTATTTTCCAAGTCAATCCTTGTGATGGTTTTCTAGGTTTCATTTACCATGGTTCACGTACGCATGAACCATCACTTCATGTAAGCAATGAGTTCATTAGGTTTAAAACTAAGGGATGATTGATTTAGTAGGATGAAATGATGTTTGTTATAATCACAATGACAACCCTGAATTGTATGGTTTGAATATTTGATTCCATGCTCAAGTAAGTGCCAGTGTGTGATATCTAAACATTCCTTTGTCTAACTGTAATAGCTTCAACTCCATTAATTTGTAACCCATCATTCCTAATCATTTTTTTCCATCTTGGTGCTAAAATCTATGATCATTCGATTTAGGATACTTGTGGCAGTAATTTATTTGATAGTGAGTTATCCCCTAGTGTGTCAATGTAAACTATCCTTTTCCATAACTCTCATTTCTTGTTATTTCTTTAATGGTTGAGTGGAATCCATTAAAGCCACTAATGCTACTATGAAACCAAAGGTTCTTGGGAGCTCCGATTCAATTGGAAAGTTATTCTCAAGGTTTAACATAACTTCACTCATGGATGCTACTCAAGCATTCCACCTCCTATAGTGATGATATTTTCATGCCTGCACCTATGGGCATTTTAAGACTTTAGAGCTTATGAAATTAATAACTATGAGGAAACTACAATAATTGTTGACCTCAAGGGGCATAACTAATCTTCTACATAGTCATGATAAGCTAAACCACGCTGACGCAAATTTTCATTCATCCACTTGGATAAATTTCCTACACATTGAAGGCACCTCACATAAAGTATCCCTATTTGGTCTCATATTATGCCCATAACGTTCTCTAGTTCCTCCAACTATTATGCATCATTGATATGTAAACCGTATCAAACTCATACACAAGAGTTTTTGGTATTTTTACTTTATCTCATCAATGATCCAGCTAAGGATAACTTTTGGCATCCTTCAACACCATTATATAATTGATCATTCAATAGAATTACATTAGTATTCCATAGGTCCATAACTTATTCTTAGCATATGCAATCTATTTGATTCGATCATTAACATGATTACTTTTGGTGGTTTATAGGATCATGGTATTGGAAAACCCATGGTATTCTCCCATGATATTTGATGTGATTAGGCTAATTTTAAGGCATGAAGGAATCCATTGTAAAATACCTCAAGTGGCTTGCTTTTTAGCTGGCTTCGATTATGGTAATAAAGATATATATCTCAAGTTTTGACTTTCCTGGTAAAGTGTGTCCAAGGTAAATATTGACACTTAGGTACATGTTTTCCATGTGTATAATCATTTGTGTTCACTTTATTTCTCTAATTGTGCTATGATACCACATGTTAAAAATGGAGTGTAACTAGAGAAATGAAATAAACTCATGGTACACATGTAGCAAAGAGTCGATATTTACCCCGGAAACCCTTTAGTGGGGAAATTAGAACTATATATATTATATATTGACCTTATCCAAGTTGACCAAACACTAGGCCACCTGAGGCCACCATGGATTTATGATAAAACACCAATGATAAATCCATGAATGACCAACAAGGTTATCTTAAATACTTTGTGAGTCAATATTAACCTAACATAAGACACATAGGATTCATGTTATGGTGAATAATTACCAAGTAGAACATCAAACTACAATCTTGTAGATTGTAGGTGAAATAAATGGAATTAAATTTCCTTTATTAATTGATCCAAAACACAATAAAACTTTTATTTCTCCAAATTCATTATTTAGATATGGTTTAATGGAATGCAAGAAAATTCATTATAAATTGTTTGAGATGAATTTAATTATTAAAAAGGGGTAGAACAATTGTTAAAATATTGCAAACTTACTTTGAGAGCATGTTGTACTTAGATACTATAATATATCACCAACTTGGTATCCAATGTTATAATTCTTGTTACGAATTAGTTGGGAGCTCATGAAATAATTCTTGATATGAAAGGTAAGTTACTTTAATTTGTAGATGATTTAGGGAAAAGGAGAATCTTGGTAGGAACCTAGAGATAAGCATCTCTAAGATTCCCTACCCTACTCTAGCCTTGCCTAGCCTTGCCTAGCCTAACCTAGCCTAGTCTAGTCTATCATAGCCTAGCCTACTTTAGCCTAGCCTCGTCTACTCTAGCCTAGCCTAGACTACTCTAGCCTAACCTAGCCTACTCTAACCTAGCCTACACTAACAGAGGCTAGCCAAGCCTATCCTAGCCTATCCTAGCCTAGACCCTAGCCTACTATGGCCTGCCCTAGCCTAATCTAGTGTAGCCTATCCTACTCTAGCCTAACTTAACCTAATCTTGCCTACTCTACCCTAGCCAAGCCTAGCCTAGCCTAGCCTACTCTTGCCTAGCCTACACTAGCCTATCCTACTCTAGCCTACTCTAGCATAGCCTAACATAACCTTTCCTACTCTAGCCCACTCTACCCTAGTCTAGCCTACCATAGGCTAGCCTACCCTAGTCTAGCCTACCCTAGTCTAGCCTACCCTAGGCTAGCCTACCCTAGGCTAGCCTACTCTAGCCTGGACTACTCTAACCTACTCTAGCCTACTCTAGCATAGCCCACTCTACCTAACTCTAGCCTAGCCAAGCCTAACCTACTCTATCCTAGCTTATCCTACTCTAAGCTAGCCTACTCTAGCCTAGCCTAGCCCACTATGTTCTAGTATACCCTTTCATATTATACCCTAGGGAAACCTAGTCTATCCTATCCTAACCTATCCTAAATTAGACTAACCTAACCTACTATACGTTAGCATAAACTACTGTAGCCTAGCCTAACCTAGCCTAACCTACTCTCGCCTAACCTATCCTAACCTACTTTATCCTATGCTAAACTAGCCTAGTCTAGCCTACTCAAGCATAGCTTAACCTACTCTAGCCTACTCTTGCGTAACGTAGCGTAACCTAACCTACGCTACTCTACTCTAGCCAGCCTACCATAGCCTAACCTACTCTAGCCTACACTACTCTAGCCTACACTAGCCTAACCTAGCCTTACCTAGCTTAACCTACTCTTGCCTAGTCTAACCTAGCGTAGCCTACCCTACTCTAGCCTTTCCTAGCCTAGCCCAGTCTAGTCTAGCCTAACCTACTTTAGCCTAGTTTAGCCTACTTTGGCCTAGTCTAGTCTAGCCTAGCCTACTCTGACCTAGTCTACTCTAGCCTAGCCGCCTCTAGCCCACTCATAGCTAGCCTAGCCTAAACCCTAGCCTACTATGGCCTAACCTACTCTAGCCTAGCTTCACCTAGTCTTTCCTACCCTACCCTAGCCAAGCCTAGCCTTTCCTAGCCTACTCTAACCTAGCCTAGACTAGCCTAGCTTACTCTAGCCTACTCTAGACTAGCCTAACATAGCCTAGCCTACTCTAGCCCATTCTAGACTAGCCTATCCCCTAGGCTAGCCTATATTAGCCTAGACTACTGCAACCTACTCTAGCCTACTCTAGCATATCCTACTCTACCTTACTTTATCCTAGCCAACCCTAACCTACTCTATCCTAGCTTATGCTATTCTAGCATAGCCTATTCTAGCATAGCCTATTCTAGCCTACTCTAGAATAGCCTAGCCCACTCTAGCTAATTATACCGTAGACCACTCTAGCCTAATCTAACCTGGGTGAACCTAGTGTAGCCCCTACTATAGCCTAGCCTAACCCACTCTAGCCTACTCTAACCTAGGTGGACCTAGTGTAGCCCCTACTCTAGCCTTGTCTACTTTAGCATAGACTACTCCCACCTACCACACCCTAGCCTACCCTAGCCTACTCTAACCTAACCTAGCCTAGCCTATCCTACTCTAGCCTAACCTACTCTTTCCTACCCAACCTAGCCTAACCTAGACTATTCTAACATGGACTAACCTAGCCTAACCTAAACTAACCTACCCTATTGTATCATAGCCTAGCTTACCCGAGCCTACTATAGCATAACCTAGCCTACTCTATCCTAGGCTAGCTTAATCTAACCTAAGCTAAGCTAAGCTAACTTAACCTAACATAACCTAGCGTAACCTAAACTAGGCTAGCCTAACCTAACCTAGCATAGCCTAGTCTAACCTAA